>JAQQZU010023772.1:0-13756 GCA_030068025.1 Parauchenoglanis punctatus | reverse complement strand
GTTTACTACATAATTCAGTATATGTGTTGCTTCATAGTTTGAGGTATTCAGTATTGCTTTACAATGTAGAAAACAAACAAAAAAGAAAAACCTATGAAAGAGAAGGTGTGTCCAAACGTTTGACTGGTAGCGTATTTGAAGGAGTGCATTATAAACCTGTGACTTTAATAACAACCAGCACTAGTGTCAGAGCTGCTGTTGTAGAAAATAAATCAGCACCTTCTATACAAGGTGCTGAACAAAATCAGTCCGTTCATTGATACTAATCTGACTCCGCCTCCAATTACCTTTTAAGGAAGCACATAAACCTAGTGGTCATAAGCGGTGCAAGAACTGAGCTTTGGGAAATTCCACACATTATGGCATTTTTGTTTTATAATAGCCAACAATAACAAAAGTAGCTATGAACATCCAGCTCCAAATGAATGATCGAGAGAACTATCCCATTTTCGAGGTTGAAAGGAGCATTAATCAAAGTAAAAAAAAAAATACGTTTTTTGCAAGGCCATTTTTTGAGAATGAATTTAAATCAAATCATTTTTTTTTTAAATAACTACTCATTCATTAGTAAAAAAACTGATGAATGTTCTCGGTAATTGATTCTTTTCTAACTGAAATTATTTTCTGGTGGATACAGAGCATTGTGGATCTAAACACACCATAACATGAACCTTTTCGGCACGTCCTGTAGCATTGTATTCAGTTAAGATACCAAATCAACCATGCTCCATTATTATTATTGCTATTATTCATTTCTTTTTTAAATAGAAGCTAGCATAAAGACTTCCTTAGGCACTGCTTCTTTGACAGATTGCCTGTTAATGAGTAAATAAGATTGTATACCACTCCTATATTATATACCACTATCTCAGTCTGCTGTCTGCTCTTAAAATGATGGTGTTAAAACTCTTAATTAAACCTCAGTACATGCTGAAATTTTGCAATGACAGTTCATTATTTACTGAATTCCAGCTGTCACTTCAGGAAGGGTTTAAGTGTATTAACAGTACAACTGAAGGGCAAGTATTAAATTTGTGGTAGTCATTTTTACTTTCTACCAGTTGAACACAATCTAACACATCACAACATTCACTAATATTGAATAGAGAGAAACTTAGAATTATGTCTCGGCATTTTCAAATAAAGCATGCCTCTCAAATAGATAGTTTATCAAATAGTTTGTGTATTACTACTACCACCATACTGGATATTTGCAGCAAAAAGGACGTGGAAAGATTTTACTATGTTTTTACAAGTGCCTTAGCCGAAATTCATTACTACTCTACATTACTATTTTCCATTCATTTTTTATTTTGATATATATTTAGATCACATATATCCCCCATTTGTTTCCGAATTTGGTTACCTAACAGTTCCCACCCTCTGGCCCATCAGATAAAAACCTACCAACCGGGGAAGGCGAAGACGAACATGTGCTTCCTCCAAGACCCTTGCCTGCATCTTTTCTGACTAACATCACTGTGATTGACAGGGGAGAGAGGGCACAATCCATCCCTCCCACCCCAAGAGCAAGGTCAGTTTCGCTTCCTTGGCCCTGACCACAGATTTACTGTAGCATCATCTGGATTCAAAATCAATCCGTGTTATATTTGACGTGCAATTACACACGTGGCAAAAATCAGATTTCCTCTCATCAGGGCTATCAAAAACATTTGGTACAAACAAGCACCTCTTTTAAAATGATGCTTTCTTCCTGACATCATGATTGATTATTCTTTGTATAATAAAATACTTGTAACATGCTGACCGTCTGTACACGCCATTTGTTTCACTACATGCACAAATGTGCCCCTTTTTACTAGGGATTTTAGTAAATCAGGACACATGTCTTCATGTTCTTTTTTTTTCTAGGGGATAAATTGTTGTTCAGCCTGTAAGAAGGTCCAACAAACCCAATACATGATATATTTTTGTGCTGTTTATTTGGCGTTTCACTAATAAATGCAACAGCTGCTACAGATGCGATAATGAAGAATCTCTTCCCTCTAGCACAGAAAAAAGCAATTTCACCGCCTCTGTAGTGGAGGTGTTATAGCCCACATTGGGAGCTGTAATGGTAATGTTGTGCTGCTGTATATTTCAGTATATATCAAGCTTGTTTTCGGTGCAAATCATGACTTTAGGCTATTTACATCTTTGTCTATATCTTTCTTCTGTTATAACATGGCCCATGCTGTATTTTAATGATGTGAGATTTGGACCACATGGAATAAAAAGCACACAATCCAAGTAAGTTTTGCTCTTGATATTTGACACACTAGAGAATAAACAGGTGTATTTTTGTGATCGATTTGTCCCTCCTGATGATTGCAAAACACGTCCAGATTCCATGCCTACCTTAAATGATTATCCCGTAGTGTGTGTTATGTAAAATTCAAGTCTAAATCCTCGGCAATCATAGCCACCCTGATTTAAAATTGGCAATAATAGAGATTTTCAACATTTACTACTCAACATCCTGTAGTGTCAAGGGGACGCCAACCGACTCGTGTGAAAATGCAATCACGAAAGACTGATAAGCAAGCCGGGAGCCAAGACGTCCACCACGTTTGTTTAGAACCAAAGTCACGTTTGGTCATGAAGACATTCTGCGAGACTCTAGGTGTTTTAGAGGTGAGAACATTTCCAACAAGAATATCCAAAGAAAGTAAACAATTTTACCACAAATCCCTAGCACACATCAGTGGACAAGACAGCTTTTTTATTTTTTGGAGACGAACAGGAGTAAGAAAACACCAAGGTGGAGAAGGACACAGGAAGTGGGGTCAGGATCCCTTTAACTGAAAGTGCTATAATAATAGAGACATGAAAAGTTGCATTTTCCTTAAAAATTGTTCTTTTTGTTCTATTTTGGATGTACAGCGTTAGTAGAGTTGGAACAAAATTACAGAAACGTTTACTCTTTTCAGAGAAGGACCAAATGTTGTCTGCATGGAGTAAAATTTTCATCAATTTAGGCAAATTTACTGTGCATGCATGCCACTTAAAGGTGCATTAGTCAAAATCGGGCAAGGTTTTATTCCGGTATTATTGTTTTCTTTCCTCCTTCTTCTTATTAAGAAAAATTTTCTTTTGCTCGCAGGACTTAGGAATTAGTCTAAGATTAGGAGTGGATTAGGATATAAAATGACTGACAAGAGACCCGTCCAAACACAAACAAGCACTACAGACAACTCCGTTTTCCAAACAGTTTTTCTCAGCCACATAACTCACTTCTGCCGAGTCCATTGGCTTAAACATTATTTTAAATAAACTATTTTACCTTTACAATTCAAGCACCCTCAATTTTTAAACCTTCCCGTGTCTCTGCTGATGAAAATAAATGCTTCGAGAAACAAATAAATGCCTTTCAAATCCTGTGTTCTTTCCCCTTCAGTGAAATGCCTTTTCATGTTCACATCTCTGCTGTTTAGTTCTGTACAAATCATGGTGTGAAAAGGTTTGATACCTGAAGGGTAATTCACGACAAAATAAATAAATAAATAAATAAATAAATCTGCCATTATATCAGTTCTCTCACACATTTTCAACATCATTCAGAATTGTATAAATCTTACATTGGAATCCAGGCATTAAGTATGCTTCAGTATTCGTCCATGTTTGTTTCCCCATCACTAGTCTACCTGCTTTTGTCTTTTTTTGTTTCTTTTTTTTCTTATTTCCAAGCCTGGACCTTACCTGGCCATAGTTCATACAGAATGATGAAGGAAAGTGAAGGAAAGGAACGTTTTTTTTTTAAACCGAGTGTGGTGCCACATCCTTCCTTTTTCCCCCCATTTGTCAAACCTGCATGTTGCTTTCATTAAGCAATGAGTAAATGAATGTTGCATCTGAACCTTGTCAAATAACTGGATTAATTTCACTATAAGAAAAAACACATGAAACGAACATGCGTCTATAAACACAACTAAGTCTCTGTGGGGCGTCTCGGTTGTTTTATTCTTATGTAAGAGACTGGAAAATGACTTCGGAGCAAGGAACTTGAGAAGTGCTTGAGGCATTTCTTTTCCTTCCTACACCATTTCTCATTTAATAAGGAAACCTGATTCTACACGAATAAAAATGCTTCTTGTATGGCTTTAGGAGTCTACGTATATGAAGACATTAATTTCATTGAAAAGTATTGAACTGTAATTCAATTATGTGAATAATGCAAGTGATACAATAAGGTGATAAATTACCACCTTATAATAAAAATACAGTAAGGTAAAAAAAATGTTTTACTTCTTATGACAAACACGCGATCATAATTCTGAGATTATAAACTGCACAAATTAAGAGAAAAACAAATATCAAGTAGGGTAATACTGCTCTGATAGCAAACAGATTAGGATTGTGAGGATGGAATTAGTGAAAAGACAAACGAAGAACAAGCCTTTTTTAAAATTTGTGCATGTGACTTTGAAAATGATTCCTGTCTGTATATCCAAATTAACCTCAAAGAACCAGCTCCAAGTGTCAACTCCTTTACAAACGACTCATCACTGCAGGGCGCAAAGTAATATTTACATTCAAATGACATTTTTTAAAACCTAACCATAGTCCTAAACTATATGTTCATTCAAATAGGCATGAATACAGTAAGCAATAACACTCGTGTAAAGTACAGCAGTATAAACAGTAACACAAATAACGTTTTTTTTTTTTTTTTTTTTAAAAAAAAAAAAAAAAGTGAGAAGACAGTACTACTGTAAAATTATGTTTGAAATTACTCCTATTAGCAGGAAGTCAGGCACAAAAGCAGTGGACTTCGGCAAACCATCGGCGCACTGAAATTAGGTTTAAATGGAAAAATTGGCAACTTTGGTGTTGCCGTACAACAGGGCTTGAATATTAGAGTACTTTCTAATAGAAAGATTACAGAAACCAGTTTCTGTGAGATTTATTTCCAACAAAAGAAATGACAAATATTTTAGTCTGTTTTGAGTTGGCAAGCGTACATTCTTAAAGCCTAATCAATATTGTCACAGAAGTGCATAAACTAGCTCATTTAGTAACATAGCATGTTAAAATATTGCCAGCTGAGCATGCTAACTAGACCCAACCACGGAAATACTCACCCAGCTAAACCACTGCTCATTTTAGGAAGGTTTCAATGAAACAGTTCCGGAAATTTATGACTCAATGGCTCGACCACAACTAAGTTACATTACATTTTGTCAGACACATTCTGGCACACATTCAATGATTTAAAGGGTTAAATATACTAATATTGGTCTATACAGGGATCAAAAAGCATTGAAAAGGAAACATGAAGGTCAATGATGAATAGACAGAATGACATGATCTGATTGCTGGTCATACAAGAGTCATGCTAAAGGTTGCAGAGTATACCTACAATTTAATTATATGATCCAGTGGCAGAACTTTGTTAAATGGGCTTCTGATTACAAAGCAGCTTAGGTGACATAGTGCAGATGTAAGGGTTAGGGTTAAAGTTAATTGAATGAATTAATAGTCAGGTTTACGCAAAATCTAATTATGGTTCAAGGAATATCATCCCCAAATAATTACCTGGAGGCCACATAAGTGCCTGAATTTACTAGCGTTACCAAAAAAATAACAGATTTATTTTAATCGAACTTAGCATCCACATTGTTTGTGCCTAGAAAATAAACTTGGTCTGAAATGTCCTAAATGCTCGACATAGAATTTTCAGACCGTGGCCTTTAGTACCCTGGTCAATCAGGTTCAGTGCCCTTTGAGTACATTGCTATAAGAGAAAATTCAGTAGGCAATGCTGTGTCACGGACATGAGCTTCAGAGCAATAAATGATCCAATTACTGTACATTTGAACCCAGACCTCAAAGGAGTAACACATTTTCTTCACCTTGCACAATCATGTTTCAGCTGTGGTAAACTGGGTTTCTCTATAGTGCCAGACATGCTGTATCGTTACCGCGTTTCAGCTGTGCTCCATGCATCTCTCAGTTGCAGGGTCAGACCACGTTGGGAGGAACCAGTTGAGGCAAACTTATTACAGCTCTTCAGCGCTGCTGGACGGAGTTCAACAGAGACGACCGTGAACGTGTCACTTCTCTCCCCAAACCCAATTTTTACTTTAGCATGTACTTTTTTCCACCTTTAAAATGTCTTCTCTTGTCTCCGCCTTTCAGTTGATGCAATCAGTGCATACTATTTTGCTATATTTTTTCATCAATCAATAAAATCAGTGTCAAACAGCAGTCAGTAGTGAGGTATTGTTCATAAGCAGCTAATCAAGGGCTGGTTTAGAGTTGATGAACTAATCCTGTATCTCATCAGAAGTGTACAGTTTTGTCCTCGCTGCTTATGTTATGGCTTAGATGAGCTGAAGTAACTTACAATATTACACAAGTCTTATTAAAAGTTAACAGTGCCACTGTTGAAGCAATAAACAGTTATAAAGTAAAATGTTTCTCTAAATAGGACTGTTATAATTACAATTCCCAATTTATCATAATGCATATTAACAAAGGCAGTTAGCATGACTAGAAGCCTAGCAACAAATCCCAGAGCAATAACAAATAGGGCAATAAACAGCATAGTCTCACACTTCATAACGTTTGCACTCAACTCAATCTACAGTATATGAAATGTTAACCTTAAGGGCATGGCTATAATTTATAACTATCTTATGAGGTTTTTATGAAAAAATGAAAAGAAATCAAGTGCATACAGTAAAACCTACAAACTCAAATCACACCACCACTTGATCACACTGCCAGTTGTGGACATCACAACTCCACTTGTGATCATATTAGCTGCTTTCAGTTTACTTTCTACATAATATAGAGTCAATGCATACATTGCCTCATTGTGAAGTCTTACCAATCTGAATAAATGCTGGGATTGGCATCCATGGGTTTGAACCCTACCCACTGTAACCCTTACCCATTTACCCTTTGCTTTGGAAATACTTTACCTCTCTGTGTTTACTATTACAACCAAGGCTTAAAGTAGAACTTGAAAGGTGATGGAGAGGGGGTTGCAGTTTTAGTTAGATCTCATGGCAAACAATAAATTAAATATTGCTGCTGCTATCCTGGGCCATGGCACTGCTCTGTCCATTTCTAGTTTGTGATTTTGGTCAAAACGTAAATACAATGTGTTTATTTGTTGTAGATTTTTTTATTTGAGATCTCACAATTTAAGTACAGTTTGATTTAGAATAAAGTGTTTTTAAAAACTCAAAATAAACAGTAATGAAAAAAGAAATAATGTCAGGTTCTATTTTTCCCTTTTGAGCTCTCTCTGTACAGCAGAGGAAGATAAATGATCAGAATGTTCATTTGGCAGATTTCCATTACTTAATTAATGTTTTTATACATTTAGAATTGAATGCATTTCTGAGAATAAATTACACTTCGGACTAACTAGCTAGCTAAGCTAGTCACTAAGCCAACAAGCTTGCTACATTTACACAAACTGACTGGATATGATGAAGACTTAATTAAAGGCAAGATGAATCATGACTCATTACAAGTTTTGTTAGATGAACAACCAACACTGTTAAAAATAGATTTGGTTGCAAGCGATTTTAAGCATTTATATTCTGCACTCTCAGTGTTTGTCCATCCTGTGTCTGATTATTGACTGTTAAAGATGAAACATGGTTGGTTCTTACTTTTGTCTGGTGATGCACAATTGGAGCTTGTTATTTCTGTGACCATGAGTTTGGTTCCTGCTCTCCATTAAACTGCAGGTACTTGAATTTTTACTCCCAGCTCACTTTGACCCATAGTTACGACTGAGTTTGGATTGCAGTCTTGGTTCTCCTTATAATTCTTCCTGTACATGGATTCTCAAACATCCTCCAAGCTCTTTGTTTACACCAACCATAAAGTGTCATTTACTCAAACAAGTATCTCAGGGAGATTCTTTTCATTTCACCCCTCAAATGTACTGTAAGCAAAAACATCAAAAAAAACCAAACAACTGAAAAAAACATGCAAGAAAAGAAAATTATTTCCTAAACAAAAAAGACCAACCAAAGAAACCAAGCTCTCAGCCCCTACAGACTTCATATTAGTCTCAAATTGTAGAGCTTTTATTTAAACAGATAGACAGACAAACCAAAAGGGCAAGCCAATGCTCCAAGATATAAGACAAGTAAACAGTCAGGAGATCAACAAACAGACTGGATTAAGCAGAGACAAAAGGTGATAGAGTTGAAACCAGATAAACAATGCACTATAGAATAAGGCTCATCATTGTGCAAACAAAGAGCAAGATTTAAATGTGAGATTAAGAGAGGGTAGCACAAGCCTTTACCTCACAAAATACTTCATGGTATTTCTGGGGTTTGATCAATATTAAGAGCTCTTAGGGGCAAGTTCTGGCCTGAAGTTCCCTGCAGCTCGAACAACAAAAACAAACCTGTCTAACTGATGCAACACCTCATTTTACTCACCGCATTAGTATGTGACTGATCTACCAGGCTTATCTTTGGAGATCCTCTTGTATCTGGGTTGGACACTATATGATATAATGACTATAGAAACCCAGTCCTTCATCTGTGCCCTACAGATGTTCTGCTAAACATGCCCAGTGTACATGGCTTCAGGGTCCTGCTTCTTCTCTTGGTTAGAATACTTGTCCTTTCTCTTTCAAGAGTTTGGAAAATGGCTAGGTCAGTTAGAGAATCCTGTGATGAGTGACTATCATGGCTGGATTTGTGAAGGCATCTTGTTGAAATCCTTGGCAGAGAGCAAAATTACAAGCTGGCTCATTCCACCATGTATCTGTTGTGGTTCTTACACCATGCTTTCAAGGGTCAGAAGCTGTTCTCTGGCTTCCTCTGATGCAATATGTTGAGAAAGACAGTGCCAAAATGGTTGCAAGATCTTTGTGTGTGTGTAACCTCATCACTGTGTGGTTGACCACACCACTATAGTCCAGGTTTACTGAGGAAGAAGGACATCAACTGAACAATCTTCTTATTATTGATGCGGCATTGTGGAGATAAATAAAACAATAATTGTGGGTGGAAGCCTTGGTATTCTGCTGGATCTCTGTGGTATTTCTACAACTTAGGAGTATAACTCTGGCCTGTTTTGATGCTCAACCATAACAGAGATGGAGACTAGCTGCTGAAGACAGTGGTTTGGATAGTGTTCAGTTGTTGTTGTTCCCCAAAAACCCTACCACCTGCTGAAGCTTACAGACCCCAGCTAAACAATGCACAAAGTAAGACTTTCAAAGGGTGTTGGTGATTGCAAACAGGTGTAAGTAATCATAAATGTGGTGCTTGAATGGGGCTGTAGTTCATGTGATGGGTCATGTGAAATCATGGGAATCATGGGAAATGTAGTTTGTATTTTAAATGGGTGTGGACATCATTGAAAATAATTTTTGCCAAGTGGAAGAGAGGGAAAAAAGGTATATCTGGCAGCAATATGTTGACATTTTGATTTATTTTAAAATATATATTTATTTACAGATTATGTCAAAATAATCTCTTTACCTCTGTGGATATCAAAATATCAAAATAATGAATTACAATCTTTAAAAAATGCCATCTAAAGTATTTGTAACATTCCTTTTGCATTCTTATGTATTAGTTACACAGCCTACATTCATACGCAAAATCAAGCAATTAGATGTTAAGAGTCCATTCCAGTCAGAAGGTGATGTAGATAGCATGTTTAGGCATTTGAGCACTCATTGAAAAAGAGGTTCTTTTGCTCTTTGCATTCAATTATCAATCAGCTAATTCAAGTTCTAATTAAAAAAATATATTATTGGCACAACTTTATATGTCCAGAAGTAAAATCATATAAACACCTGATCATTATACCCACATGTGCTTGTTAACGTTCCATTCCAAAGTTGGGCCTCCCTTTGCTGCTATAATAGTGAGTAAATACTGGTGTTTGACTGGTAAAAACTGTGTGACCTGCAAATTAAGACCATAATTTTTTACATACAGTAATTTTACTTGATGGTTTCATTTCTGTAAAACCCAAAATTGCAGTGTTTTCTCACAGCAGTAGTAATTGACATATGACCAAAAATTCCTAGCAGAAACTCTGCACAGAGCATAAAGACCAGTTTTAGTTGAAATGCCACCGTTTATTGTTCTCTGCACTGAATGTGCTAGAGTCTGTTCAGTCATGTCTTAAAAACTAAAATGGAACAATGACTTGTGGGAATTGGCTTTGGAGGTTGACATGTTTGCTTTCCTCAAATATAGAAGTAGCATTTGGCCAAGATGTTCTCTGAGATTTAACTTCAACTCACAAGGCTCCTCAGTATGGATGTGCAGACTGAAACTGTTTACTCCTGGGTTCTAGGGGTCCATGCCTCCAAATTATTTCAGCTCCTGTTTTATTTATGGGATCTGTCTCAGTAACGAACAACCCTCTATTAACCACATGTGATACAGTATGTGCTGTTAAATCTGTAGAGGTTCCACTCATGTTTCTGGCTCAAAAGAAGTGAGAGATTGAAGAAATCCGTTTTGTTTCTTCTCATGTAGAGATGGACAAAGTTACCCTGCTTGCATTGGCCAGTTTTGTAAGGTTGCTTTGGATGAATATTTGTAATGTATGAAAATATGCTAATCTTAGGGGTGCAAGAATGTGGGCAAGAACATTTCTGTTACTTTTAGTTAAGTAACCAATTAAGTTATGTGATTAAGCCTATATTATTTCATTCATTCATTCATCTTCTGTACCCATTTTATCTGGGTCAGGGACACTGAGGATCAGAACCTGTTCCCACGGACACTGTGCATGAGGTGCGACTACAGACTGGATGGGATGCAAATCAATTGCAGTGCACCATGCACAAATGCTTTCATACATAGGACAGTCAGTTACTATGGTCACTCTCTTTACTAGCATGTCTTTGGATAAGTGGGAGTTGGAGAAAACCATATAACCCAGAGGAAACCTATGTGAACACTGGAGGAACTGAATGAACACTGAATGAAAATTGTACTCATAGTACATTTACACCTCAGTTTCTGTCTAATATTTCTGTTCTCTTCTTAATTTAAACTCAAGTTCTTGTAAGATGTGTCCTTCATAATGGTAAGGTTCACAGTGGATTCTGAGCCTATCCCAGGAACACTGTTACTCCTTTTCCATCAACATGGAACAGGTTCCGTTTTGGTTCACGCACCAAATTATGAAAAGTTGGTTTTCATCTGGAACCAAAAGATAGTTGTTTTTTCCAGTGTGAACCATGATGACATCAGTGGGTGAGTCATTAGTTTGGAAAGAAAGCAGAGCACAGTAATGGAGAATGCAACGGGAAAATATAAATCAAACAAATATCTGGAATAACAGAAAAAAAAGCTTGCAGGTAATCTATGTGACCCCCCAATCTTGCTACTACTGTTTACTTCTGTTGTGCATTTTGTAATGCACTCCATTTATAACACATCTTTGACTATGGTTCTGGTCAAAAGTGGTGGCAACACAGGCTGGTTTGGTAGCTAACACCAAGGTTCAAAGAATCCTACATGGAACCGATTCAAGAACTTGTTCCCTGTTGGTGGAAAAGGGGTATCAGAGTGGGGTGAGAACACACTCTAGTTCTTTGTGAATGCACATCGTTCACACATAGTGGTAATATTTTGTATCCAATCCAGCCAATAATCCATGTTTTTGAAAGGTGTGAGGAATCCAGAAAGCATGGAGCAAACCCACACAGAGACTAACCTGAGCATCAGTTGTTGTGAGGTGGCAATGCTACCCAGTGCATCACCATGCCAGTTCTTCTTAAGCTTTGTACTGAGGTCTACCTCAAAGTGTTGTTGTCTCTAATCTGACCAGATGCATCATCTCACCTCTTTACTTCATAGTTATCTGTATTCATTTGATTCTTCATCTTGTACAGAGAGAGACAAGCTTACACGCTACACTACACTGGTCCAGAACCATCCACCCTAATATGCATCAGGGTGTCTACATTCACATTTACATTTATTCATTTGGCAGATGCTTTTATCCAAAGTGCTGGGGGAGGCAGAAATTAATTCAAGCTTAGAGCTACAGATTTCCGTCAAACCCACAAAGAAGACTAACTTGAAATAAATATAGTAGTACATAATAATACAGTAAAATAAGTAACTACAGTGAACAGATCATTGATTACCTTAAATGCTGTAAGCATGGAATAAGAGAACACACACACACAATTAAACTCAAGTGCTAAATGTAGAGAGATTTTTGAAGACAAATCTGGACAATCATTACTGCCATGAGAGGAAAATGTATAGTAAATATAATTACTAGGACATTTTGATTTATTGGATTGCAGGGAGATTTGACTGGACTGAACAGTGGACATAAACTGAACTGAACTGAACAATGGCTGAGATAATACTGTTCAGCATATTTCCTCTTGCCGATATAACTTGTCACACAGTGAGCTCATGCTTAATATTCCACGTCCTTGCTTATTTACCAAACTTTGTCCGGAAAACAATAGCTCCTTACTGCTTTGTTGTGCTCATAATAAAGATGTCAGGACTTCTTTATCACTTATCCGACAGCCATATGTCATTTTATACTTTGTGTTGGCTGCAATGTCCTTAGAGTTACTGCACAATTAATTAAAAATACTGAATAGCAGTGTACAATGTTTTTTTTATTGGATGCAGAAGAGCAGCCTCAAGCTACAATTTAGTTTATTCATTCATCTTCAGGAAGCATTTTATTCTGGTCGGGGTGTTGGTGGATCCAGTGCCGATACCTGAGCATGATTCAGGAATGCACCCTGTCCATTGTAGTTCACCTTTCACATATTCATTTACTCCTATGGTAATTTTACACAGCCAATACACTTAGCAGCATGTTTTTGAGTGGTAGGAGGAAACTGGAGAACCTGTAGGAACCCACATGGACTTGGAGAGAAATTGTAAAACTCCACACACATAGTGGCTACTGGGGACACAAGACACGGTTTCTGGAGCATCTTCCTTTTGAATTGAAAGGACGCACCAACATCAAGTCAACATTGAAACATCTGTTAGTTACATGGCTGCCCTTCTAGCAAATACTTCAAGCTGACCTGATTTGCTACCAAATATTTAAAGAAGACTGAATTGATTAAAGCAGGGGATTGCAGCCTTAACAAAGAAAAATTCACTGATATCTGACACTCTGTATCACTGATACCATCGTTTTCCAACCAGAGGCGACATTTATGTAGAAAATCACAGACCCATAGGACTAAAATGATCAGATGACTGCTGAGTTTGGTGGAAAAAGACTAGGTAATGCATCCTGCTATTTTCTCAGTGGAGGATGGGGAAAAACACTGACGTAGCTGATCCAGATGGAAATAAACTCTCAGCATAGCTGTGTAAAATAACATAGGAAAAATAGGAAATTACCAAAGGAAAAGGGGAAATTTTATCCTAGTGTAAAATAGGAAATTACCCCGGGGCCCCATGTAAGTTTAATTCCATCTGAGTATTGCTAATATGAATTGAATTTAGAATGTCATTGTGGAGGTATATGTGTAGTTTTGTATCTATTTTCTTGACCAGCAAATGGTTTGTGAACTGAGGACATCCAGAGTTGCAAGGGTACATGACAAGTATAATTATATTTATTACAACATAAGCCTGCTTTACTCAGGGTTTTTCCACAATGTCATTTCATGAGTCAGCTACAAAGTAATTTGTCTCTGTAGTTCAGAAATAAAGATGAAGGTCTTATCCCAGTACTCCTGTACTTCAGCTCAGCATTCTCTCTCTCTCTCTCTCTCTCTCTCTCTCTCTCTCTCTCTCTCTCTCTC
>JAQQZU010023771.1:0-13763 GCA_030068025.1 Parauchenoglanis punctatus | reverse complement strand
TATATATAGACACCTACGTATATATATATATATATATATATATATATGTATATATATATATATATATATATATATATATATACATATATATATATGCGTTTATATATATATATATATATATATATGTGCAGTGTACGTTTCATTTGTAGTAAAGACTATTTAGAGAGTTTCTAAGCTGTAAAACCCCATTAAAAGGATCGTCATTTATGTTATATGTTATGACAATCCTTTTAATGGGGTTTTAGAGCTTAGAAACTCTCTGAATAGTCTTTACTACAAATGAAACGTAAAATGCTTGATAGCACACAGCCATTTCTTAAGAAAGTAGTGTGTACATTTGAAAGAAAATACATTAAATGAACATTGACTGGAAACTAAATTGTTCCCGTATTTGATTATTTTTCACGTTATAATCGTATAATGCATCTTTATTAAACAGGCGTCATAACACATCTTTTATCCCTTATATGTGAAACAAGAAATTTATTATACATAAGTGCTTTATGTATATATAGGCGTTTGTAAGAAAAAAATGTTTCCTGGTGTTGTCGAGCCTTGAAACACTCTAAATTGCGTTTGAAGCGGAAGAAGGGCACAAGATGATAGGACACAGGTCTTTCTTTATAAAGTAGTGCAGACGTTTGAAAGAAAGTACATTTAATGTAAATTGACAGATTAAGTACATCTTTTTCATGATTTGATTTACTGTACACTTTATTATGAAATATTGCCTTTCTGGTAAACAGGAGCAGCACATCATTTTTCCTCCATAAAGTGAAAGAATAAACTTATGTGTTGCAATGAATGCGTTTATAGGGGTTTGTTATTAACACCCTTTTCCCTGGTGTTTTAGAGCTTAGAAACCCTCTAAATAGTGTTTACTACACATGAAACACACAACGCTTGATATAAAACAGGCCTTTCTTAAGAAAGTAGTGTGTGCATTTGACAGAAAAGACATTTGATGAATATTGACTGGTAACCAAATTATTTCCATGTCTTAGATTTTTTTTGCTCATTATTATCATATAATGCATGTTTATGATGATGTAACCGTCATCATAACACATCTTTTATCCCTTATATGTGAAACAAGAAATTTATATGAGATGCATGTGTATATAGGCGTTTGTTAGACAAACCTGTTTCCTGGGGTCCTACAACTTTGAAACACTCTAAATGAGGACATTTGTAACAAAGTCACCTCTCATTACCACTGCTCTCTCCTCCTTCTCCCATTTCTATCACAAGCTCTTCCTCCGACTCCTCTTATCACTTCACACTCCTCTCACCTCCTCCTCCTCTCACTCCCTACTCCACACACTCCTTTCACCACCTCCTCTCACACCTCTCAACACCTCCTCTTCTCTCTCGCCTCACCACCTCAAACCTCAAACCTCCACCTCTCACTCCTCTTAACACCTCCCCCCCTAATACAACTGCTCCTCCCACTCCCTCAACTCCTTCACCCCTCCTCCCACTCCTCTCATCTGCAATGAGCACCTCTCCATCTCCATTCACCACGTTTATTTCCTTCCATTCCTCTCACCTCCTCCCCTCAACACCTCCTCCTCATATTCCTATCACCCCGTCCCATCTCCTCCTACTGTGCCTCTCACATCATCCTCCTACGCCTCTTAATACCTCCTCTTCTGACTCAAGTCATCACTTAACACTCCACGCACATCCTCCTCTCACTAGTATCACATCCTAACACTCACACAGAAGATGGTGAAAGGAGTGTGCATAGGAGGATATGCTAGGAGGTGAGAGGAGTGGGCAGAAATGGTTTTCTAACCATTTCTGCCCACTCCTCTCACCTCCTAGCATATCCTCCTATGCACACTCCTTTCACCATCTTCTACTCCCACTACTTACCACACATCTTCTTTCCACTCCTCTCCTCACACCTCCTACCACTCCTCTAACCACCTCCTTCAACCACCTCTTCCTCACACTCCTTTCACCAGCTCCTCCTTACACTCCTTTCACCACCTCCTCCTCCCTCTCCCCAGCACCTCCTCCACCACGATTCCTATCAATATGTTCTATTCCCACTCCTCTCACAAATTACTCCACCCAATGCTCCACCTCACCACGCCACCTCATCCTCCCCCTTCTCTGCCCACCTCCCCCTCCCCTCACCAGCTGCTCCTCCCACCTCCGACTCCTCTCATCTACTTTGAACACCACCTCTTCCACACACAATTCCTCTCCCCACCTCCCACTTCTCCCACCACCTCCTCCTCCTCCACCTCCTTTCACCAGCTCCTACTCACACTCTTTTCACCACATCCTCCTCCCTCTCACCACCACCACCCAGTACTCTCACCACCTCATCCTCCCACTTCTCTTACCACCTCCCACTCTTCTCCCCTTCTCCGCCCATTACTCTCCTCCTCTCACATCCACCTACTTTCTGCACACACACTCCTTTTATCTCCTCCTACTGCTATTTACTGCACCTCCTGGTCCTCCAAGTCCTCTCTCTCCTCCCACCACCTCCCACTCCCCCTCTAGCTCTTCTCAACACCTCCTCCTCCCACTTCTCTCACCTGCTCTGACCACCTCCTATTCTCACGCATTTCGCCACTTCCTACATACACCCAAATCATACACCCAATCTCTCAACACCATACACTCCTCTCACCACCACCTCGCACCACATCCTCATTCCACTGCTTTCACCACATCCACCTACCAGTCCTCTCACCACATGGTCCTCCCACTACCCCTGCAGCACCTCTTCCATTTCCTCTCATGACCTACTTCTCCCACTTCTCTCACCACCTCCTCTTCCCATTCCTCACTCCTCTCACAGCCTCCCACTCCCACCTCCCATTCTCATCTCCTCCTCTTCCCAGTCCTATCACCTCCTCCCTCCAACTCCTCCCATACCTAACCTCCTCCTCCCACTCCTCTCACCACCTCCTCCCACCACCAGCTCCTATTCCCCTCACCGCTTCTTCAGACTCCTCTCACAATCTCTCACACTCACTTCCTCCCACTCCCACTAGCTTCTCTCAACACCTCCTCCTCCCAGTCCTATTACCTCCTACCTCCACCTCCTCTCATGCCTAACTTCCTTCTCCCACTTCTCTCACCACCTCCAACTCCCACTCCCCACAGATCCTCCCCCTCCTCTCACCACCTGCTCCTCCTTCTTTCCTCCACCTCCCCCTCCTCATCTGACTACTTTCATCAACTGACACTCTTCTCACATCCTCCTCTCAACTCATCCCATACCTCTTTCCTCCTATCACTTCCTCCTAGCCCCCTGTGCACACTCCATTTACCACCTCTCCTCCCACTCCTTTTATCTCCTCCCACCTCCTCCACCCACACCTTTCACCATGTCCTCCTACTTCTACATCAGCACCTCCTCTTCTAACTCCTTGCATCTTTTCCTCTGAATACTCTCACTCCTCCTCTCACTTCCCCTCCACCTGCTCCTCGCACCTCTCCCCCAACAGATACTCCTACCACTCTTTTCACATCTTCCTCCCACTCCTCTCACCACCTCTCCTTTCACCTCCTCCTCCTCCCACTTCTCTCAGCACCTCCACCTCCCCCACCCCTCCACCTCCTCTAAACACCTAAACTCCACTCATCATCTCCCACCACCTTCTCCTCTCATTCCACTCACCTTCTCCTCCTCCCCTCAACACCTCCTCTCACTCCTATCAACATCTCACTCCTCCTCCTCCCATGCTTCACCTCCTCCTACCGCTTCTCTCACCACCTCTCTCATTTCCTCATACATGCCTACACTACTGTCACCTTCTCTCACCGCTCCCCCTCTCATTCTCCCACTCACAACCTCCTCCTCAGTCTCCTCTCTGCTCCTCCCACTCCTCTCAACTCCTTCAGCTCCACCACCTCCCCATCCCATATCCTTTCACCACCTCCTCCCCCACTACTTCCTAGTCCCACACCACCTGCTAACCCATCATCTTTCACCACCTAACCTTCATACTACTTCCTTCACCCCAATCTTCTATCCACCCCCACCTGCCACTCCTGTCTCCTAATCCGTCTCACCCCACCACCTCCTCCTCTTACCAACTCCTCACACATACCTATCCTACTCTTATCACCTTCTCCCACTCCTCCCATTCCTCTCACCACCTCCTCCTTCTGCTCATCTCAACTCCTCCCAGCTTGTTCAACTTCCCTCACCTTACAACTCCTCATCCAACTCCTCTCACTTTTTCCCACACTTCTCACCTCCTCCAACATCCTCCTCCCAATCCTCTTACCACCTTCTGTCACATCTCCACTCACCACTTCCGCCTCCCAATCCTTTCACCCCTCATTCCACCTCCCACCTCCTGCTACTGCTTTCACGACTTCCTCCTCCCACTCCCCCCACTCCTTTCATGACCTGCTCCACCAAATCCTCTCAGCACCTCCATCTCCCACTCCTCTCACCACCTCCCTTTCCTCTCACTTCCTACTCTGCTTCCTCTCAACTCCTCCAAATTCTCTCACTTTCACCCAGTTTCTCACTTCCTACTATATTCTCCTCCCACTAAAATCAGCACATCCACCTCCAACTCCTCTCACTCTTCTTTTCAACTCCTACCACGTTCTGCTTCACCAATTCCTCTGTTCACCAATTCCTCCTCCCACTCCTTTCACATTGTCCCATTCCTCCCACTTCCTCCCACCTCCATCTCCCACTCCTTTCACCTCTACCCACTCCTCTCACCACCTCTTCCAACAACTCTTTTCATCACCTCCTCCTACCTCCTCTTCTGACTCTCCTTAGAACTCACCTCCTCCAACCCCTCTCATCACCTCCATAATTCCCACCACCTCCTTCAGCACTTTTCACAACCTCCCACTCCTCTCAAGGCCTCCTCTACCCAATCCTCACACCACCACATCCTCCCACTGGTATCACTGCTCCCAACACTCAACCCCACTGTCAGCTCCCAACCTCCTCCCCATGCCCCACCACCTCCTTCTCCCACTTCAATCACCAAGTCCACATCCCATTCCTTTCACCACCTCCTCCCCCCACACAATCTACCTCTCCTCTCACCTTCTCCTCCCTATCTACCTCTTACAACTCCTCCTCCCACTCCACTCAGGCCTTCTCCTCCCACTCCAGTCACCTCCTCCCACCCACTCCCACCTCCTACATCCACTCCTCTTCCCACCATTCTCCTCCAATTGCACTCACCACTCTCACCTCCTCCTCCCACCCTACTCACCTCCATAAACTCTGCTCACAACCTGCTACTCCCACTGCACTCACAAGCTCCTTCTCCCACACCTCACAATTCCTCCCACCTCCACCTCCCACTCCTCTCACTTTCTCCCAATATACTCACTTCCACCCACATCTCTCACAACCTCCTCCCACTACACTCACCACCTCTGCCTCCTACCCCTCCCACCTCCTTTTACCACTTCCTCATCAAACTCCTTTCACCACTTACACTTCTCAACTCCTTCCACCTCCTCTTCCCACTCCTCTCACCTTGGCTCTCACAATCTCCTCCCAAACATTCTTCTACACTTCCTCCTCTGACTCACCTCACCTCCTCCCCCCTCTAACCTCACCTTGTCCCACTCATCCCACCACCTCCCAGTCTATAACTCCTCTCACCTCCTTCTCCCACTCCTCCCACTCCCACCACTTTCTCCTCCCACTCTGTTCACCACCTCTTCCCACTCCCAGCAACACTCCTTTAAAGATGTTCTTCTTTCACTCCTCTCACCACCTCCCACTCTGTCACTTCTCTCACCTCCTCCCATTCATCTCACTTACTCCTATCTCCTCTCACCACCTCCCACTCCCCCAAATTCCTCCTCCCACTTCCAGCAACACCTCCTTCTACCACACTGTGAGAAGTGAGAAGTAGAGGTGGTAAGAGAAGTGGAAGGATGAGATGAGAGTCATGGGATGCAGCGCTGTTGAGAGGAGGAGGTGGGAGGTGGTGAGAGGAGTCGGCGGAGGACGTGATGGGAGAAGGAGG
Organism: Parauchenoglanis punctatus; assembly: GCA_030068025.1. Taxonomy (NCBI): domain Eukaryota; kingdom Metazoa; phylum Chordata; class Actinopteri; order Siluriformes; family Auchenoglanididae; genus Parauchenoglanis; species Parauchenoglanis punctatus. Next base: position 7,776 of record JAQQZU010023771.1, on the reverse strand, counting down.
TGGGAGGAAAATGAGGTGAAAAGAGTGGGAGGAAGAGGTTCTAAGAAGAGGTAAGAGGATTGGGAGGTGGTGGTATTGCGGGAAGTGGGTGGAGGTGGTGAGAGAAGTGGGAGGATGAGGTGGTGAGAGGATTGGGTGGAGGAGGTGATAGGACTGGGAGGAGGAGGAGGTGTCAAGAGTGGTAGGAGGAGGCGGTGGGGAAGAGGGAGGAGGAAGTGCTACAAGGAGGAGGTGGAGAGGAGGAGGGAGAGTTGGTGAGAGGATTCCTAGGAGATGAAAGGAGTTAAAAGAGGAGCTGCTGTTGTAGTGGTAGGAGGACATGGTGAAAGGTGTGGGTGGAGGACACAGGAGGAGGTGAAAGGGGTGGGAGGAGGAGCTTGTGGGAGGATTGGGTAGAGGTGGAAGGGGAGTGGAAGGAGCAGGTGATGAGTGGATTCAGAGGAGGAGATGATGAAAGGAGTTAAAAGAGGAGCTGCTGATGTAGTGGTAGGAAGACATGGTGAAAGGTGTGGGTAGAGGACATGGGAGGAGGTGAAAGGAGTGGGAGGAGGAGCTTGTGGGAGAATTGGGTAGCGGTGGAAGGGGAGTGGGAGGAGCAGATGGCGAGAGGAGTGTGAGGTGAAGGTGGTGAAAAAAGTGGGAAGAGGAGGTGGTGAGACAATTGGGTGGAGGAGGTGATAGGACTGGGAGGAGGTGGTAAAAAGAGAGGTAAGAGCAGGTGGTGGAGGAGAGGGGGGAGGAGGTTGTGAAAGGAGTGTGAGGAGGAGGTGGTGGGGTAGAGAGAGGAGGAGTGAGAGTTGGTGAGAGGAGTTGGAGAGGGAACTGGTGGGAGCAGGGGGAGGATGAGGGGAATGGGGAGGAAGGAGCAGGTGGTGAGAGCAGGGGGAGGATGAGGGGAAAGGCATGGGGTGCCCAGCTGTTGAGAGGAGGTGGGAGGTGGTGAGAGGAGTCAGAGGAGCACATGATGGGAGGAGGTGGTGGGAGGAGGATGTGATGAAAGGCATGGGAAGAGAAGATTCTAAGAGGAGTGGGAGTTGGTAAGAGGAGTTTGAGGTGGTGGTGGTGGTGAGGGAAGAGGGTGGAGGAGGTGATGAAAGACGTGGGAGGATAAGCTGGTGAGAGGATTTGGTGGAGGAGGTGATAGGACTGGGAGGAGGTGAAAAGTGTGGTAGCAGGAATTGGTGGGGGAGAGGGAGGAGGAAGTGATTGGAGGTGGTGAAAGGAATGTGTGCAGGAGGTGGAGTTGGTGAGAAAAGTGGGAGGAGTAGGTCATAAGAGGAAAGTAAAGAGGTGTTGAGGGGTTATGGTCAGAACAGGTGAGAGTGGGAGGTGGAGGTGGTTGGAGCAGGGGGTGAGAGGAGAGGAGTTGGAGGAGGAGGTGCAGAAAGAAGTTGGAGGCAGAGATGGTGAAAGAGTGTGTGTGCAGGAGGTAGGAAGATGCGGGAGGTGGTGAGAGGAGACGGAGGATGTGATGTGAGTGAATTGGGTGGTGAAGGTCTTGAGAGGAAGGGTAGGTGGTAAGAGGAGAGAGAGGTGGAGGTGAGAGGCATGGGAGGAAGAGGTGGCAGGTAGTGATAGGAGTGGGAGGTGGAGGAGCAGAGGTGGTAAGAGAAGTGGGAGGATGAGGCAGAACATTGGGTGGAATAGTTTGTGAGAGGAGTGGGAGGAGGAGGAGTTAGAGGGGGAGGTGGAGGTGGAAGTAGTGAGATAAGTGGTAGAAGAACATGGTTGAAGGAGGTGGGGGAGAAGTGGGATACTGTGAGAGAAATTTGAGGAGGAGGAGATGGTGAAAGGAGTGAGAGGAGGTGGTGTTCAGATAAGATCAGAGGAGTGGGAGGAGGTGTTGAGAGCAGGGGGAGGAGGGGGTGGAATGAAGTGGTGGGGGAGAGAGACAAGGAGGTGGTGAAAGGACTGAGAGGAGGTGGTGCCCAGTATGACACCATAACTTATACCCTATATGATGCACGTAATTTTAATTAATATGGGAATGTGAGTACAATTGTACTGAAACTAACCTTTGGTTGTGTTACTCAGATGGTGATTTATCAATGGTCCCTAAGTGAAACCACTGCTGTTACCAACGGGTGCCTGGGTGAGCTAACCAAGGTGAGCTAAACTGCCTCCTGCAGCCAGCACTGGGTGAAACTGTAAGGAGATATCGCAAGGTCCCTTGTAAATGTTTGTCGAATATCTAACCTAAAACTAACTTCACCGCGGTGCTAATTCTGCGATGCCCCTTAGATGCTACAGTAAGTTAACAGGAACTCAAAACATAACAAATTTTCATATTAAGGTGTCGTTTGTGCCAAATAGCATAGTCAATTTTACATTTCATTTTTATTCAGAAATGAATGTTGATGCAAATCTCAGTAATAATTTAAATAAAAAGTGATCAGTCCATTGGCTTTTTTCAGTTGCGTCACTCTGATACAACTAGCGCGACACTGCCTCTAGTGGAAATGCATAGCTTACACTTAGCGTCTTTTTTTCGGGACACCATCATCTTTTTTTTCCAGTTGTTCCCAATGAGGAGAGAGTGCATGCTGCCACATGCGGCCACTAGAGAAAAAGCAGTGTAACCAGCACCTTAGAGTACTCCTGCCTTTTTGTGTGGCTGCTCCAAGCACTTTGAGTTTAAAATTTCTGAACTTTCCACAAAGGCTCTGGTGTCGTCACTGTTTCTCTTTTTCTGGCAGCCAATCATATGGCAGTTAATGGTGATTATGGTTTCAAAATATTGTGGTCATAGAAACAAAACCGACGCACAGCGTTTTGTTTATGGAGCGCTCGGATGAAGCCAGAGCTTTCTCTACTGAAGAAAAGGGCTATACGGTGGAGGCACTTCATTGCCCTATCAGTGCCTTTCTGCCAAAAAATCTAAAAAAATGTGCACATGCCCCCTTTGTCCGTCTGTGGTATGCGTAGAAAAGTTGTTGCACCTTGTTTTCTTAATGTGTTTTTTTAAGATGCAATTTATCACATTTGTTAAATATTTTCTAAAAATGTTGTCATTTGAATTTACTTTTGTAAATCATCATAAAAATGAACACAGGAGATAAATGTTTTCTGTTCATTCTGTACTGTACATACATACTGAATATAGTCTATTTCATTTTTAGAATTAAATTTTTTTTTATCTTAATATAGACCTGTTTTACCCATTTGAACATAAGTATTTAATGTTTCTAATTATTGCCAACAGTTTTAGATTTACATAGCTTCTTTTTTAAATGTCCCCAATTTACATAATAAATTCTTTCTTATAGGTTTGGAATGGAATGGAATGGCCCATGAGAGCCCAGACTTCTGTGGAAACAATACAGATAGTGTCATTACCAAAGGCTATCCTCTCCACGGCCATGCCTGTACTTTCATAACAAGTGGTGCATTGAAATCACACCTCCCAAGAGAACATAAACAGACTGCTAGAGTTACAGGAAAATTTTATATTTTTTGTGGGTTGGCCAACAAACACATTCTTAAATCACATCAGAAATCACTTGAAGACAGGAAATTGCTCTTTATCTTTAATGCACTTTATCTTTTTTTTATTCATAAGTCAGTGCAGAGTTTTACAGAATTACACAAACTGAAGCATGTAGTGGAGCATTTGGAGATGAGATGAAGACCCTTGTAGACAGTCTTCCTGTGTCTTCTCTTCCTGTGTCTTCCAGACCACCAGTGTTCTTGCCTGTAGAAAGTCTACATCCCTATGAGGTCTACCTTTGTTCATGAGGGAGAAATCTGAAAACTTTTTGAAGACTTGTTTGGTAAGAGGCCATATGTGTTATCATGTCCTATCATACCTAAAATTAAATAATTTCAGTCTTTATTATTTAATCATAAGCAAAACTTTTAGAATTTTGATCAGGTTCATTCGCTATCAGACTCTTAACCGTCTCTCTCTCTTGGCTTGGAGCGCTGGAGAATAAGCAAACTCAGTCTGATTTTACTGCTGAAAGTCTAGAAGTATTTATACATAGGAATACAAATGTCATCGTGCATTGCTCAAAGGAACAGATAAGAAATATATGCTTTGTTTATACAACCTAAAGACAGGGTACTGAAAGGGTACATTTACATTTACATTTACGTCATTTGGCAGACGCCCTTATCCAGAGCGACTTACATACATCTTATTTTTTATACAAGTGAGCAGTGAAGGTTAAGGGCCTTGCTCAAGGGCCCAGCAGTGGCAGCTTGGCGGTGCTGAGATTTGAACTCACGATCTTCCGATCACTAGTCCAACGTCTTAACCACTGAGCTACCACAGACCCTGCATATCAGGTCACGATAAGATAAGTATGGAGTGTTCTTTATGATAGCTTAACCTAAACAATTCAATTCTGTCATGTCAAGAGGACCTAAATTACTGAGGATCACGGGATAGGAGAGAAAGCAGGACACCTCTAAATCTGAGAAAGGAACGCCAGAATGACAATCCATGGCAGCAGGCTTAAAGAGGTCAAAAGGACAGAAAAAGGGACAAGATTTATAATCTAACAATGCCCCTATTTTTCAAAAAGAACAAATACTAAAACATGAAATCTTGTTCCTTTGACATTGATAAAATAGGAAAAATAGGATTCGTTATCTAAAAATAGACTTCATCCTTTGAGCAATGAAGGATTGTAAACAAGAAATAAGAATTGGGACAGAACAGATAATCAACAGTAAGATCATAATGATAGGATGCAAATAACTTGACAATTAAAAAAATGAGAAGAATAAAGTGTTAAATCACAAACTCCAATCCAACACAGTGAATTAGTGGCAAAAGGACAAGGTAAACCAGTTCGGGCTGCATATTTAGCGACTTCATCAGCCAATGTGTTACCTTTCACCTGGTCAGAAAACCCCAGGAATGCCAAAATGTCCCAAAATCATCTGCTATGCAGAAAGCATATCCACAATCAGCGAAAAGCATACATGCACATGTGAGAGCAACCAACTCTGCTGCCTGGGCTGACTTATATGATAACGAATATGCTTCCCAGACAGTATCATGGAGAGAGCACACTGAATAGCCGCAGTGAAAAGTGTTATCATCTGGCTTTGAGCAGGAGCCATCAACATACACATGTATGCCATTCTCAAATGGAACAGATGAGAGGTCAGGGCATATACATGAGGTTTCATGAATCAGAGTCAAACAAACATGTTCAGCTGAAACCAAATCAGTGTTGTGAGTTGCAGTGTTGACACTGTAACAAAACTGCAGATGAATTGGGTGTCGACGCAGTTTTAATGGTGAGATTTAGTGTTGAACATAGAACAGCTTCGTAACCAGCACGCCTCTGCGCTGTCATGCATTGTGTCAGAATATTATTCAAAATATTAGTGACCTGATGTAGAGATGTAGAGGGGAAACGGTAGTGCATACTGCACTAAAAAGTGCACTAAAAAGACCCAAAGCTGGAGCTGAGCAAAGGGCTCCTTTCAGGTGTCTAAATGAGTTTGTCATGTCAGAAGTCCATGTTAGTTTTTCAGGGTGTGCCTTCCCGCAATATTCCCGTAAGATCTTATCATGATAGGAACAGTCAGGGATCCACTGTCTGCAGTAGTTAACAAGTCCCAGAATGGAGGAGGAGGAATGTCACGAATAACTGCACGACGATCCTCAGAGAGCCAGCAGACAAGATACACCCCAGATATTTGGATGAGTGTTGGCATCACAGAAGTTTAGAGAGTGAGACCTTGAAGCTACACTGAGCCAGGTTTTTCAGGAGAAGCAGTGAGCCTTTTCTGCGGGTCTACTCACTGTTAGCCGTAAACAATAAGTCGTCCGTGTGTTGAAGGACTGTATCAGCAGGTGGCACAAATTCAGCCAATGTGTCTCTTACAACAGCAGAAAACACAGCAGGAGAGTCAATGAAACCCTGGGGCATGCGTATTGCCCATATGTATTGCCTCCCTTTAAAGGTGAATGGGAATAGTTTCTGGATCTCCTCATGCACTGGGATGCTGAAAAAGGCAGAACACAAATCTACAACAGTGAACAATGACTCATGTGCAGGAATAGCAGTAAAAATTGATGAAACATCAGGAACAACAGGTGCCACTGGAATCACCAGATCATTGATATGCCTCAAAACTTGTGTAAAATGCCATCCCTTACCACCTGATATCCTGACAGGATTCACAGGAGTGTTATATGCAGAAACTGTAGGAATTATAACCCCCTGTGCCTTCAGTGAAGAGATTACCTCAGAAATTCCCTCCTCCTTCTCTGGAGATAACAGGTACTGTTTGAAAAACACAGGCTGAGTTATTTTGAGCTGAGCACGATAAGAAGTGCAGTGAACTAACCCGACCTCATAGCTATGCCCAGAGACACCAGGTACTTCCTCGAGATATTTGGGTATCTTGCATACAACGTTCAGTGCCGTCACGGTTACATCCTGAAACAAAGCCAAATTAGAATTTGTCTGCGTGTCAATGTGCATGAGACCCTGCTCAAAGAAGATAGAAAGACCTTGTCTAAACATCAAATCTCTACCCAACAAGTTAAACGGAGAAGATGAAATTACAACAAAACAGTGTGTTAGGAAAATTGACAGATCCTCAGTGGACCTAACTCTTAGTGGATGAGTCTTTGGACAGTGTACTGGAACTCCATGAAGTCCCACAGAGTGTACGGTCGCCAGTGAAACAGGACCTGAATGAATCTTAGCTCTTAGTGATGAACACGTTGCCCCTGTGTCAACAAGAAAGCAATACGGTTGGTTATCAATCAAAAGTTCAACAACTGGCAGTTCAGAGTGAGATTTAGTCAACACAGTACTAAGAAATGAATCATTTGGAGTTATGCTCTGCGGGCAGCCCTAGTTACCAGAGCTTGAGTTAGTTGCAGGCCATTTAATAGGTTGAGTTACATGCGATTAAGCTGGAGCCATTATTGGAGCTGAAGCATTATTCGGTGCAGGTGCTGCAGGCGTAGTATCCTTCAGTTCTGCATCTGCTTTCTTTTTTACAACATTCATTTGCCCAATAACCAGGTTTGTGACAAAAATGTGAAAATAATTCCCCAGGTTTCTTTTTGTATGTCTTTTTTGGTTGGTGATATGTAAATGAATCACGCATATCTGCTTGATTACAAGTGCTCCAGCAGCCTCCATTTCCAGGATACGCTCCTAGAATTCCTGTGGAGTCATTTTCATTAGACCCAGTGTAGTAAGCCTCAGAGCCTGTGCATGATCTGTGCACATATAAGATAAGCATGTAGAAACGTACAGGATCCCGGCATCATCCTCTGTGCCTCAACCTGCCTGTTCTGTCCACGCAGCATTAAAACATCGCACAAAAGCAGAGCAATATTCATCCAGTCCTTGTTTACAGTTAGTACCATATGATAAGTCACAATGACTTGCATTACTTTAGCAAAAAGGCACGCAGCTGCTTATAAAAAGCCTCGAGATTATCTGGCTGAGCCCAAAAATAATGACCCTGTGTAGTCGTATTACTGGAAGGCAACCTGTAATTTTTTGTGTCTAAGGAATCTGTTAGATAAAATTCTTAATCTACTAGTATTTTTCTATCCACTAACTTTAACCTTGTCTTTATCGTGTTATATTTCCCAATTAACCTATCAATTGACCCAAACCCAGCACACCCCACCAGCTTTCGGAGACCATTTGTCTGTCCCATTGTCTTCTGTGTCTTTAATTCAATTTTATTTGTATAGCGCTTTTAACAACAAACATTGTCTCAAAGCAGCTTCACAAAAGTATATAAATTCTGAATATAAACTTATACATTTATCTATATATATCCCTA
>JAQQZU010023770.1:0-13764 GCA_030068025.1 Parauchenoglanis punctatus | reverse complement strand
TAAACAAATACAACCATTGATAATGGCGAATATACAAATACATAAATTCCACTACCCATATTTCAGGGGTCCCTACACTAATATTAGCTGTTAATATTTGTCCATAAACAATCTGATCATTCAATTATTCCATTAACTTTGGCAAAAGAAAAATTTCAATATTTCATTTTGCTGTGTGCACCAAAAATTGAAAACTGATGTTTGTTTTCCTGATTTCAGTGTGAAACAGAAAAAAACACATGGAAAAATGTTTTGTGGACGAATGAGACCAAAATAAAACATTTTGGTTTAAATATGAAGCATGACATTTGGAGAAAGGAAAACTTTATTCCAGCATAAGAACCTTGTCTTATATATGAAACATGGGGGTGCTAGTTTGGGTCCGTCTGGCTGCATCTGGGCAAGGGCAGCTTGATGGAACATGGAACATGGATAGAACAAGGAATTCTGAATTATATCAGTGAATTCTAAAGGAAAATGTCAGGACATCTGTCCATGAACTGAATCTCAAGAGAAAGTTGGTCATGCAGCAAGACAATGACCCTAAGCACACAAGTCATTCTACCTAAGAATGTTTAAAGAAGAATAAAGTTAATGTTTTGGAATGGCCAAGTCGAAGTCCTGACCTTAATCCAGTAGAAAGGACCTGAAGCAAGCAGTTGATGTGAAAAAACCCACAAACATCCCAAAGTTAAAGCTGTTCTATGCAGAGGAATGGGCTAAAATTTCTCCAACCTGATCTGCAGAGTTGATACCAGTGATCGTGACCCCCTTCTTTCCGGACCTGCCTGATCCATCCTGATGATGTATTTCTGGTTGGAGTCATCAACTGAAAACCACTTGTGCCTGTTGAGGATGGCACCAAATGAACTACCTCAACATACACCTAGATCTGTGAAGATGGCGTTTGTATTGCTGTTGACATGAGCGATTCTGCTACAATGGCATAGGACTTAAAATACCACGAACAGTCTTGCATTCAAATCAGTGAATCAGCTGAGACAGTATGACCTCATGACCCTGTTCACACTTGGTATTAAAAAGTGTCTTGGGCAATATGATCACAACTGGATAGTGCCAAATACAAGTGTAAACGACCTCCAAAACGCATTCAAGACGCATTCAGTCAAACCACTTTCCGAGGTGGTCTGGGACGCTTTTAACCACATACCTTCTGTAGTGTAAACGCTAACGCGTCCTGATGCGTCCGCAACACGGACGAAACAGGAAAATACGTCAATAATGCTGGACGCGGAGGTTGTTTTGGGAACAGCGCGATACGCTAGAAAAAAATGTAGAGGAGCATCGATGTATGTGGTTGGAGCGCAAGAAAATAATAACGGTATATTGCAGGTTTAATGTTTTAATATAATTTTGCCCAGGGACCTTTGATCTTCTAACGGAAGTGATGTAGGCAGTAACGAAATTTGTCAGCTGTACACCTTGGAGGCGCATGATAAACACAGGTGTAAATGGCAATGTATCTTGGCAATCTATTTGTGACCTAAATGCTCAAGATGCATTTTAAAATCAAGTGTAAACAGGGCCTTTGTTAAAATTATATTTAATTATGTAACTGTTTTTTTTTACGATATAACACACAGTTACAGAAGTGTGTTAGACGTAATCGCACTATTCAGTGCCATCCAAATGAGGATGGGTTCCCTTTTGAGTCCGGTTCCTCTCAAGGTTTCTTCCTGATGTCGTCTCAGGGAGTTTTTCCTTGCCACTGTCACACAGGCTTGCTCATTAGGGATAGATAGATAGATAAATTCATAGATTCGTAAGTTTATATTCAGAATTTATATACTTCTGCTTTGTGACAATGTCTGTTGTTAAAAGCGTTATACAAATAACTGAAATTGAATTGAATTAAATCAACAGTTACCTGAAACGTTTAACTGCACTTATTGCTGCACAACAGGATATGAAAGCATTTTCACATACTTTTGCCACTCACAGATATGTGATACTGGATCATTCTCCTTAATAAATAAATGACAAAGTTATAATATTTTTTATCTTATTTGTGTAATTTGAAATTTGTTGAGGCTTAGGTCATATTTATGCAGAAATATACGAAACTCAAAAGGGTTCACAATTCATAATTCCAAATGGAATTCTTGTAACTGTTCACAGTGTTAAGCTGTTCAACGTAAAAACATATGAATACCTTCTAAGATAATTCATGACTCGGACAGTGCTTCAGTGTCACAACAATTAAATTGTCTATTACAAGGTTGGTTGCTTCAGGATGGGCTTTACTGCATGCAACTACAATTTGCAAAACACACACACAAACACACACACACACACACATACACGCACAGAGAGTGACTGTATTTGATGGCAACTTATGGTCAAATAGATAGGAATGAAAAATCTGGTGAGGCAAATATAACATTAATCCCATTTTATACTCTGTAACTTGCATTCGTTTCCCAGACCTATTAAAACCAGGTTGCTGTCTCAGTCCATTGTGGTAAATGTATTTTAAATAGGATAGCTATGTAGACTTTTACAGTGAAAACTGTACATAATAAATGTCTGATTATATCACCTACCTTTGTAGAACTTGTTGAGAATGACACACTCAAGGCTTCTGAGTGATGGCTCATGCGGTAAAATCATTAATACAGGTGAAATGGTAAGGGAGGGGCACTGTGGTGAAATGGCACGAGGAGCCAGGTGCAGAGCTGGAACACAGCTGACAGAAAAATTAACATTAGCCTACTTTACTTACGTATCAGGTTACCTTTTAAAAACTAAATAAAATGTTAAAAACTATATACATGTATTTTGTAGCTATCAGTTATAATAAATCTAAAATGGTATTTTACAGGAAATTCACCAATAATCCATCTTACCGCTAACATTCCTGTCAAAAAATACGTTAGCTACCTAGCATTAGCATCACCTCATGATGGCCTCATTCAAGTTACCACAAACGCACACTCTCTCTCTCGCGCTCTCTCTCTCTCTCTCTCTCTCTCTTTCTCTTTCACACACACACACACATACAATATTTAATGACAAATTATATAAAAATTTCTAGTGGGGCAAACTTAACATTAATTCATTTTATTCTCGACAACTTACATTCCTTTCTCAGACCTGTTAAAACAAATTTGCTGCTACAATCCACTGTGGTGAAATTATTTTAAGCAGGATAGCTTGACATTTACAGAGAACATTGTACTTGTCTGAAAATGTTTAGTATTATATCAACTACCTTACTGAGGATGGTCAAAGGCACACTCGACTTCTGAGTGACGAGTGGCAAGGTGAAACCATTAAAACAGGTGAAACTGTGGGTGAGGGGCACTGTGGGGAAATGGCACAAGGAGCCAGGTGCAGAGTTTAGGATTTTACACACAGCGCGATTTGCAGTTTCGATTTTTTAATGGACATTTTTTATATATATATGAACATTTGTGCTATCGCAATTTCTATCTATGAGAGATCTATTTCTTTGGGTAGCATTTTCCTACAAGTTTCATGCTGCCAGAAACTGCTGACAATTTCATAAAAATCAGGTAGATTTGTTTAGTGCAAACTACATTAACATGAATATCAATAAAATGTGAATGTAGTGAAAAAGACACATCTACTGCGAGACCGCAGAATGCGAGGGCATCAAAAACATTGCAGTGAAGTAATGTTAAATTGATTTGCACATGCACAGTAGCGCTCGGCACCAGACATTATCAAGAAAAAAGGTGGAACACCTGCTCTTTTTAATATGATTTTAGGCCTAAAGTTGACCACCCCTTCAGGAACATTATGAAAATTATGTTGAATGTCTTGTGAATGTCATAAATGCAACATCATTTCAAACTTTCATAGGACCTGTGTGTAACATTCATAAAGTCCACAAAACGTCCTCATAATAATTGGCACCTAACGTTATGAATTGGACCAAAATTAGACGTCCGCTGAATGTACTACAAACATTATAAATGTATCATTACTTAAAGACCTATATAGGACCTGTCTGTAATATTCATAAAGTCCACAAAATGTCCTCATAATAACTCCTGCCTAACATTATGAATTGTTGAGTATTGAGGTTCGATCCCCGGGTCACCTTTCTGTGACCTCTCTGTGTGGAGTTTGCATGTTCTCCCCGTGCATGTGTGGGTTTCCTCCCACAGTCCAAAGACATGCAGAGTAGGTCTACTGGCTACTCTAAATTGCCCATAGGCATGAATGCGAGCATGTGTGGCTGTTTGTCTGTGTTGGCCCTGTGGTGGACTTGCAACCTGCCCAGGGTGTACCCCACCTCTCGCCTGAAGATGCTGGGATTGGCTCCAGCTTCCCCACGACCCATATGGATAAAGCGGAATAGATAATAGATGGATGGATGGATGGATGGGTAAGCAACTATTGTACCCAATAACCTGGTTGCAGAAGTGTGTATACATGTTTACAAATACGTTCTTCTTCTTCTGAAGCTATTCCTTTGCTGATGTCATGAGAGGTAGGTGAAGACAGATCCAAATGCAGTTTAAAGTTTATTAAAGAAACTGGCAAACAAGACGAAAGCAGAATTAAAAAATGCAATTCAAAAAACAGGCAAAATGTCAGTCGATGTACAAAGATCAGTACTGTGGCAGAATCAAAAATAACAAACCATGAGCTGAGTAATGTCAAACCCAGAATAACAATACAATTCAGGTAGAGATACACAGAGTGTTACTTTGCAAAGAGTAAGTGTTTGTGAGTCCTTTATATAGTGCTTGGTATGAATGGTTAGAAGTCTGGTGACTGTGAACAGGAAGTGTAGTCTGTGGCAGCCATGTTTGTAGGTCAGGATGTGTTTTGGGAATCTGAGTTCCCTGTAGAACCTAGTATTGCCCTGAATAGCTGATTTAAATTTGCGCTATTAGTTGTTTTTGTGCTGAAAGTATTTTTATTGTGCTTAAAATGTTCATCATCTTCAGCTGTCCAACAGAGGCTAGCACGTTATCTGACTATAACAGTCCAAATGGTGTTGCCATACCCCAGCAGAAGCCATTGCTTGACTGCTGTGGGTAGGCTCAATCAATGGGTTTTTCTCAATGTCAAGGATATTGGTAAGCCAGGCCCTTCCAAGTTGGGAACTTCAGACACAAGGCAAAACTCCTTTCTAGCATTCAGAGAACACAATGGAATTGTCTAGTGAGTGTGTAGGTGTGTGTCTTCTGTTGAGTTTATTGGCAGCTCTGCAATCTTAGCACATTACCAACATCTGTAGGACTGAGATGTGAATATATTTCTGTCATTCTTATAAATGTCAGAACAGCTTTAGTTGTGGATTGTTTAGTCATGTCCCAGTTGCAAATCTCAGCAGGGTGTTTAATGTTAAATGCCACATTTTATCCACTTTAGGCACTTCTTGCCTGTTTCCACTTATTCCCTGTAGTATTCCAAAAGTACACATCTTGACAGTATGTAAAAACATGCCCCTGACTGATGATTCCTATTAATCTGAAGTCACATTTTAGGCTTGTGTGCCCTATTTATTTTTTTTAATTATTTTATTAATCAATTTTTATATTTTATTTTATTAATCAATAACAGTTAAATTTAAGCTGATACATGTAAGTAAATAAATGGACAAACAAATAAACAAACAAATAAATAGAAAGTGAAAACATTAACATAGGAGCACTGTCAGTTTTAATAACTTTTTAGTTTTTAATATATAGCTCCATTTCTTTCTTGAAACCACGAAATTGAGGTTTTACTTTAGCAAATTTACATCTATGATTGTGAAAATGTACAGATATATAATTGTGTTAACGAGGTTTCCACTTGTCAACTCCCAGGTGTGCGTCATTGAAAGGGTTCCACCTTGTACATGCGCATAGGATTAGAAGGATGCTGAGGAACCACACATGTATCCTTAAAAATTCTTTTAAAAAAGGACTCTGGCCTTTGTAGAACTTGAATGATACTAGACATTGGAACAGACCTTTGACGGCATTTGATGATGTGGCATCCTTGAAATGCAGCTTTCAAGGATTCTCATTACATTGAGAAACACCCACAGTTAAACACTGTATTATCTTGTTAAGATTTAGTCTGTGGAAATCAATTTAAATTTTTGTCAGTGTTTTAGTTATAATTTTCTCAGACAGTTTCATAATACTTGTTGTACAATGTGCCCTATAGCTTTAAGGTGGGCTATTATGGGAAGGGAAGATTGGGGTTTTTGTTTGTTTGTTTGTTTTTCAAGTGAATGGTGATGTTGCTGCTATATGCAGAAGTTATATGGAGTTAGCCACAATGGAGTTTGCTGTCTCCACTTGTCCACTCATTCACTGACAAAGTGGATTACTGGCTACTTACTAAAGAAATCAATAATTTGACAAAAAATATTGATTTAAAAATGAGTTTATTGCTTCTGCTAATAATGTGGTCCATAGCAATCTGTTAACTATCTACAGTGTGCATAAGGAAATAACAAATGTTTATTTTTGGATGAGTACACATTGTAATTGACATATCTCTTTATAACATTGAAAAAATAAAATAAAATAAAACTTTTAGTAAAACTCCACAACTCATGTGACAGGCCACAATGCATGATGGTCCAAGTTGACCAATGTAGGGTACAGCTTCTGTAGAGTACATTTTGGTGTGCATCACAATGATTTTGTAGTGCGCTATATAGTAAATGAAATTTATAGTTTAGAATTTGAACAGCTCTACAAAATAGCTGTGTGGGCATGTGAATGTTCCAAACACAGCATCTGTTACCATTTTGCTAGTTATTGAGTGAAGACAGCATTTTGTACTCTGTAATGATAATGATGACCACTATTTTCATATAAAGATGTTACTTCATTCAGAATAATGCCATATGTGTGTCTTAACTTATATACTACAGGGTGAATATTATGCCATAATTCAAAACTGAATAAGGGCTTGGAAAGGTTAAAATTCAGTGTTTGATAGCTTGAAATCTACTTTAAAAAAAAACATTTTAAACTAACTAAACTGCAAGTTTGAAACTAATTTTTTGAATGCTTCCATAATGTCTGGAAAGGCTGAAAAAAAAAACATTTAAATCTCTGCAAACAATATTTCATATTTGAGTTTTCCTTCTTCACAACTGCAGCACTCTTTTTAGTGTTTATAGTGTTTCACCAACACATTGTCAAAGTTTCAAATTTGTCACTGTTCTCCTGGTGCTTTCCAGATTTGAAACCTTGCAAATGGTGATCTAAAAAAATAGTGCTTAAATGTTCTGAATCATAGTTTCAAAAGGGCAATTCTTTATTTTGAAACTTTTGTGAATGCAAATTTGCATTTTTTTGTGCAGTCTGCAAATTTACAACCCCCTCTTTTCAGAGATTTGCCCACGTAGTTGAAAGCTTGCAAGTCATGTGATTTTTTGTAGAGGTTTCTTGCAGATCTAGATTAAAACTCTGGAAAAAGCCAGTGTTACAGAGAATTCAGCAGTGACAGTTCCCCTTTTCCCCTTTAGTGCACATGCACGAAATCATGACGTTTTTGCTGTATTAAGTGGCTAGTGTATGTTTTATCATTGTGTGTATTAGTTTACATCATCATAATTAACGTTTCACCAGCACAAAGTAAATTTCACATTGTTTGCTAGGTAGCAATGTCAATTAAATATATACTAATATAATTCTAGCTTTTGCCCAGTTTTCAGCGTCTCTGTAACAGTGAGAATTATCACATCAAGTTTAATTAACAGATCCCAATCCAAGCTGTAAATGCCTAGTTCTTCAGTGGCATTTTCTTCTTTGGATAGTAGTTTGTATTTTTGTTTTTACTATTATTATTATTATTATTATTATTATTATTATTATTATTATTATTGTGTGTGTGTAATAGAGAGTTATCTATAGATGAAACTGTAAAATACTTTTGACACCAGCATCACTTTTATGTGAGAAAAATGAGAAGTGCACATTTTTAGGTGCACTTCTCAAGAGTAAGGCCAAAGGCATAACTGAGATATACAACCTAAAATAATAACACAATGTACATGTTGTGTCATGCAATACAGTTTATTTATGTCAGACTTAAGGTTGTGTAATGACACACAATAATAATAAAATTAAAATAAAAACATAGCCACAAGTGGTGATGATGGTCCCTTGCACCGCTGATGCCATCAGCAGATTAATACAACAAGAGAGTCACTCTGGCCATTTGGATATCATCATAACCATCAAAAGCAGTAACTATAGCAAATCTGACAGGAATCTGATTAACTGTCTAGGAAGAGTATATGAGATGCAAGAAAAAGCCACTATGTAGACACTGGGCCACACCCAGGGCCAAGCCTCGCTCCCTGAGTAACAGTCACCAGTATGATTTGTAGGCTACATTTCATGAGTTTTTGCCCATGGGAACCACCTTCAAAAGCCTTAAGAAAAAAAATTGGGGGCATAAAAAAAGAAGAGACGAAGGGCCCTCATACTACGGTGTAAGAGGTAAACGGAGAAAACTGCAAAACAGGTCAGAGGAGGAGCTGGATATGAATGTTTTTGTAGTAAACGCAAAAAACATATATAAACTGTACCTCAACCTGCAGTATTGTTCATTTACTAGAGTGGGCACTATAACTATGACTCATAATTCCCACATTGGTGTAATCAGGACTGGCACATTAATAACCATGCATGATTTAAGGCTGATCAAGTGATGTCCACTTTCTGTTTTGCTGTGACATTTCATGCAAATCAATTTCCTACATTATGTTCTCATTTGAGGTATCCACTATTCCTTTGCTGTTATAATCAGATATGTGTGACATTTATTTCCAAACAACTTTCAAGGAAATCCAGTGAATAGAGATTGAAAGAGGATCTGAAAAATATGTGAAAAATGCCCAGTTTCCAAAATGGTCAACTTTCTGTTGGGCAGAGTCACTCAAACCAATGTTAAAAATTTCATAACTGCGTGACAGTGACGCTCATGCTAAATTTAATGAATGTCAAAGCAACTGTGTCCTGACCATGAAGACTCATTTAGCATTGCATTTCAAGCAAATCAATGGCCCACCATTACATCATCGTTTGAGATAGTGGCTGTCTCTTCACAATTTATCATCACATATGTCTGGAGTTTATAACATCCAAGTTTCAAGGAAATCTGATGAATTCTTTAGGAGTTAAAAAGAGTTTCATAAAACTATGTGAAAAATGCAAAAATTTCTAAATGGCTGACTTCCTGTTGGACAGAGCTAATACAAGCCAATTGGGGAATATGTCTAACATGGTGAAGACAATGTCCCTACCAAAACTGGGAGTATCAGATGAACTTTGTGGCAAATAGAGTGAAAAACTCACTCAGAAATGTCAATGGGTGCTATAGAGTCCACTAGACACTCCCAAGGCAAATGACTAACCACAAATAAAATTTTGCCAAACTTTGAAAGGTTTACCAAATTTTCTGTGTTTATCTGTGCAAAGGTGTCAATGTATGTATGAAGTTTCATACTAGGGGGTGCTATGGAGCTGATGAGGCAGGCCTACACTGAATTGCAATACCAAATCAAAAGTTGTCATAACACAAATGCATCTGTAGAGTTTTATGAGTTTTCAACCATCGTAAGTCTTTTAAAACACCGTTAGATATGAATGGTTCAGGGGCAAAGTGTAGTATAGTGAACCTTGTGGTGAAAACAAGCCATATAAACCCTACCTTAACCTGCAGTAGTCCTAATTTACTACAGATGGTGCTATGACTTGTAATTGCCGAATTATGTAATCAGGACTGGCTCAAACCAATGTTAAAATTTTTGAAATGATGGCAGTCATGCTTATGCCAAATTTAGTGGATGTAAAAGAAACTCTGTTCTGACAATGAATACCCTTGCATCTGGTTTAGTGTAGTGCATATAAAGCGAATCAATTGCCCACCATTGCATCACCATTTGACATAAACTATTCCTTTGCAATTCAGAGGTACACTATGTAGGATTTACTGGCATCTAGTGGTGAGATTACAGATTTGCAACCAATTGAATGGCTCTCCCTCTCCCCTCGCTTTCCAGGTGTGTATTAGAACATACGGTGCATTAGCACCAGCATTAGCAAACACTGATTCCTTTTTCCTTTCTTCTTTGTCTTTCCGGTGCTTCATTCTGGATTCACGCTGCCACTTATACAAACATGGAGTGTGGAAGGCACTCTCTAGAGGTTTGTCTGTTCTGGACTGATGTGGCATCATGGTGACTTCCATTGGCAGTGGACATGTGCCCTATGTAGATATGAAGGGCTCATTCTAAGCTTATGAAAACACAATTTACACAAGGTACAGGTACTTATACATTAATGAAACCATTCTTATAAATATTATATTACATTTTTCCTTCATATCCTACATAGTGGACCTTCAAGTTCATTAGACAAAGTTGGAAAGACTATTCAGGTTATAATACATGTTGATGCATGGGAAATGAGGCAATAAGAAACAGACTTGCAACAACTCAAAGCTGTGTTTTGTTTTTTTAACTTTCATTTTTCACTGATTTTATTATGCTCAGCACACTCAAGCACATGCGCGCACACAGCTTGGTGATGCTCAGCTCCCTCTCCTTGATTACTGTCTTCTCTCCCCTGAAAGCACAGACACATTAATCTGCCTTCACTCCATCCACAGCTAATACCATGCCCCCTCCACCACACAGGTGTTTGGAGAAAAACCTTGAACATAATTTTGAGAAATACACTTTTTCTTTTAAGTATGCTTCATGAACAGTCTGCCTGTAGAAGCCAGGCATACATTTTTAGTGACAATCTAGTTAGCTCTTGTTGGCCCTGCTTGTAAAAGTCAAATAGAATGCTTCTTCTTTTCCATCCCCGTTTGTAATTAATAGTTGTAAACCTTTGCATAGTCATTACTGATTAGTCCTATATGTATTGCAAACAGCATGCATCATGTGAATTGCTCTGAATACATGCTTTCTGCATGAATGCTAGGCGTAACTACTCTTTCTCTAACTAGAATCATATAGGCTATAATGTGGTATAGGTGCTATTATTGTCTGGGTTTCACCAGCAACAGTTTCTTTATTAATATAAGGTAACACCCATGTGGTCACAGAATTTGACACTCTCTGAATGAGAACACTCTTCTCTCTTCCAGTACACTTTTGAAAAATGTATTTCCACTCCTGCAAATCCTGTGGAGGTCTTATGTTTCTAAAGTAAAAAAAAAAAATCTCAAAAACAAGCTATGTAGTTTCTATGTGAGTGTATGGACACCGTGATTGGTGGTGGGATTAACTGGGATGCAAGGGGCACAAGCTAAAATCTTGTGTAGGGCACCAAAATGGTCAGGACTGGCTCTGGTAAGAAAAAAAATCTCTTTACACAGAAGCTGCTGTAGTTAGCAGCCACTAGCTTGACATCATCAGTAGAGATCAATTTGAGTGAAGATCAACTACTTAAACAGGTGGAATTAAGTATGGCTCCTGATTGGTAGGAATGAAAACCTGTACTCACACTGGCCTTTTTGCAAATAAGACTAGACACACCTCCACTAGGGTAAAAATACCCACATAAAATGAGGAAGTTCCAGAGATGGACACACACAGTTATAATAAAAATGGAAGAAATCCCAGCAACATGCAGATTCCAAACAGTAATAGACAATGAAGAGATTCTTGATACTACACTAACAACTTTGTATAACTTGATACAAAGTTCCCCTCTAATCAGTTGACTGAAAAATTTCTCTCAACATGAGCCTTGTTTAAAGCAATTTTATTTATTAAATTTAATTTTATTTAAATGGTGTCTATAATGAAAATACATTAAATTAGCATTTAAATACTTTTGTCAGCTTCTCCAGTATCTGCATAAGCAGATTTTTGCATATTTCACAGCAATACTACACCTACATATACAATGTTGCCAAAAGTATGTAGACATCAGACTAATCACACCTGTGTGTTTCCTGAATATCTCATTCCAGATCTATCTCCCTTTGCTGTTATAATAACCTCCATAAAGTAAATGTTGCCCAAACCCTGCTGTTTAGCAGAGGTATTCAGATACCATAGGAACTTTATGCTTAGATGCAAACACCCGCAAATGTTTGAATGTTGCTGTAAGATGGTGGTTTTTGCCTGACCACAGTTACTGGCTGATGGCTTGGCCTTTCAAAGGCTAATAAACATCAATGGTCTGGATGGGGCTGGGTATAGAAGCCTCTCCCTCCTTTCATGCTCATTGTCCCCTGGTATTGTTAAAAACACCCTTGCTGGAAACTGCAGAGAAATTGTAGTTTCTTTCATCCAAACTCCATACTGAAACCATGTTTTCGGAGTTAAATTAAATGAGAAACGGCAGCTTTTCCCTTTATTTTGCTTCTGCAATCAGAAATTTTAGGAGTGTTTGGAAACATGATGAAATGCTTTAAAACATGATAAAATTATAATAAAAAGTGTCAATGGAAGGCTCATTAAATACTGTAGCGTCCCGAGTGGATGAAAGGGTGAAACCACAATCGCAGCGGTGTGCGAGAAAGAAAGTCACAGTCTTTACCGGAACCGGCTGGAAATGGTGTGATAATCCGAGCACAGCACAGTGCTTAGAGAGTCAAAGTCTTTTCCGAAGCAGGCTGGTAACAGCGTGGTAATCCGAGCACAGCACCGTGCTTAGAAAGTCAAAGTCTTTTCCGAAGCAGGCTGGTAACAGCGTGGTAATCCGAGCACAGCACAGTGCTTAGAAAGTCAAAGTCTTTTCCGAATCAGGCAGGTAACAGGTAAGTATGACGCCGCCCGCTCTTGGCGATAACAAACATCGGAAACTAAAACGGCAAAAATACTTGACCCGAACCAAAACCGAGCCTCTGGAAGAAAATGCTAAACTCGTGGCATGAAGGCTAGTACAACCTGGGAGAAGCACGACCAGCATATCCGGGAAATCCGAGCGCGGCCAGTAGCATGAGTCTGGTAACAAACCATGAACGAGCACAGAGCTATGGTAACTTCCGTGTTTATATCCTGCGCTCCGGACGTGCCGCCATGCTTCTGGAAGTCGAAGTAGGCGTTAGCACGTCGTTGCCGTAGCGACGCAGGGGGCGTTGGCTCGTGTGGTGCTAGAGTGGAGAGCGGGAGGTGCGACAGAATACCCCCTCGAAGGGCCGGCTCCTCACAGCCCAGCCAAGTCAGGTCTCGAATCATAGAACTCTTCGATGAGGGCTGGGTCAAGGATGTCCCGGCGAGGGACCCAGGATCGATGCTCCGGGCCATAACCTTCCCAAGCGACCAGATACTGCAGCCCTCTGCCGCGGCAACGGACTTCCAGTAATTTCTTGACCGTATAGGCCAGTTCTCCGTTAATCTCCAGCGGAGGAGGCGGGCTGGCGGCCAGTGCGTGCAATGGGGAGGAGAAGGCCTTGCGGAGGTGAGAGACATGAAATACCGGACTGGTTCAGAGTGTGCGTGGGATGGCCAATTGGTAGGCAACCGGGCTGACTCGACGGACAACTTTGAAAGGACCGATGAAGCGAGACCCCGGTTTGGACTTAGTAGACGAATCCGGAAGTCCCTTGGCGGAAACGTACACCTGGTCCCCGGGGTGGTACACCAGAGCAGGTCGGCGGCGCCGATCGGCCCGTCGTTAAATAGCTTCTCTGGATCTCTCGAGGTTCCGCCTGACCCTGCCCCAAACCCGATGAAGCTGGGCGACGGCTTCATTGACCGAGGGGATGCGAGTAGCGGTCTCGCTGTCAGGGAACCAGACGGGGGCAATCCCGGTAACGGCCTCAAATGGCGACATGCCCGTGGAG
>JAQQZU010023769.1:0-13766 GCA_030068025.1 Parauchenoglanis punctatus | reverse complement strand
TGGAATAACCTGGTCATTCAGTATATTCAGGTAGTCAGCTGACCTCATTCTTTGGGCACATAACATTGCTGAACCTCGACCTGCCCAACTGCAGCAACCCCAGATCATAGCACTTCCCCACAGGCTTGTCCGGTAGGCACTAGGCATGATGGCTGCATCACTTCATCACTCACTTCTTACCCTGATGCGCCCATCACTCTGGAACAGGGTAAATCTGGACTCATCAGACCACATGAGCTTCTCCCATTGCTCCAGAGTCCAATCTTTATGCTCCCAACAAATTGAAGACTTTTTTTCGATTTGATTTCACCAAACGTTTCAGTGATCGCCGATCACGATCATTCAAGATTTTTTCACACATTCAAGATGTGTTGGACAGTTCTTAACCCAATTTTAGTCGTTTCAGCAATCTCCTTAGATGTTTTCTTTGATTGATGAATGCCAATAATTTGACCCTTCTTAACATCTTTTCCATGACCGCAGGATGTGTCTTCCGACATGGTTGTTTAAGAAATGAGAAGCTACTCACTGCATCAGTTAGGGTTAAATAACTTGATGCCAGCTGAAACATAATCATCCATGCAGTAATTATCCAATGGGAGGCTCTTACCTATTTGCTTTGTTAAATCCATGTGGTGACCTTTTTTTTTTTTTGGAAAGGCAGTGTATTATACTTGGTCATTTATTTATTGAGGAATATACAGTTTTACATATCTGTGAGTGAAAAAAGTATTTGAACCTTTACTTTGACCCCTTGTGCAGCAATTGTCATGTTAGCTCCTTCGCCATATATGAGATGTCATTTGGAGCGAGCCCACAGAAGCCAAGTAAACAGTGAAATGGGAAGTAAACAATACAATATAATAAATGACAATAAGTAAATAAACTATGTACAAGACTATGCAGAAATACTAATCTCAAAGTAGTTATTATTGTTTATTTATTTATATTATTAGATTATATTATACCTGTATATTGTAATGATTTAGAATCCCACTATCCAGTATCACTTAGAAGAGGAATGTTTTAAGTTTGGTTCCTTTGAATGTTTCTTTGACGTCTTTTGACATCGTCTTGTACTTGCCACTGTCTGTCACTGATTATGACTCTAAATTTACATCTGAATTTCTGTAAATCTGCTAAAAGTGTGAAACAAATAGAATCAATTTATATTTATTATTATTAAGAACATTAGCTGAGAACTGAGGTCGAGTTAACGAGATGTTAACTCAGCAATAAAAAGAATTAAATAGTGGTAAACATTGAACTCACTTAGCCAGCAACTATAACACTGTTTTAACTTTTTTTTTAAGTGCCTCATAAAATGTTCTCGCCTCTGAAAAGCGATTCCTTGTTGAGTGACTCGTACATCCGAATGCTACACAGTGTTGTGGCCTTTTGTAAAAATCTTTGTCTATGCATTAAATTCAAGTCAGCTTGTTTTATCAATGAGAGAACATAAGCTTAATTTTGCATTTACTCTTTATGGCATATGCTTCACATGTCCACCTTTATGCCCTGCATATTTTCTCAACCACTTGTGCAACATATTCAGATCGGATCATTTTCCAAGTTTTCCTTTAGGTTTATCTGTGACTATACACATTAAGCACAATGTTTTGGTCTGAGGTTCATAAATTGCATCTCTGCTCTGTACAGAAGATCTCATTAACAGAGCAAGAGCTTCCTAGCCAATCAGTAGAAGAAAGCTAATTAATTGGATGGGCTGACATGAAGACAGTGAGAAACGGTTAGTCTGCATGTCTTACAACATTCAGCACTTTTCTATCCTACGATGTTTTCTTTGCACAACTATTTGAACTATATCAACTTCTTTCAGCTCTGATTCCTCCATCTGGATATCAGTTTGAACATTTATTTATGAAGCTGCTATTTATGCAAGCTGTATCATTAAGAATAAACAGGCTGTTTTGCAGATCAGTGGGAATTATGTATTAGATTTAATTGGTTATTATGACTTTCAGTGCACCTTCACATACAGCGTACCCATGGATTTGTGCATCAGGCTCTTTTTTATTTGCATAAGAATCATTCGACATGAAGGATTGATAGCTCACAGTATTGTGTGTTTGTAGATGTTGCACAATCTCTGTATTCTTTCAGGTTGCTCTCTGCTCTGAAATGTTACTAGAATACAGTGCCTTTTTTCTGAAGACTGGAGGCCTAGAAAAACTGGAGATAAAATGATCCAAAAGTGGGCAATTGAAGACTGAACATTTCAACTGTTCTATTTGGGTTAGTCTGTGCCCACTGTAGACTCAGATTCCTGTTCTTGGCTGACAGGAATGGAATCTGATGTAGTCTCCTGCTCTTACTCTGTGCATTCTGAGATGCTTTTCTGTACCCCACAGGGGATTTGTTTATGATCACACAGATCATAAAAATTTCACACAGATCATAAAAATTTCATTAAAATGCGGCAATAAAAGGTTCTATAATATAAAACCAAAATATTCTATATTATTTATCAATCCTGGTGTAATTCAATATTTCACAAATCATATTATCAAATATCTCACTGCAGAATCATGCTGTTTATTGATAAAACTCAAACTGTTTTCGGCAGACAGTGCGTCCTGCGGGGAAAAGTGGTTATTGCATGTTTGTGTACACTGTGTTTCAATGGGAAGGAAGATTAATGTGCATTAGACAACAGGCTTTTAACATGTCATTTCGAGCTATGCCTGGACGCACGGCTTTACTTGGAGTGAATGAAGTGTAGACGGGTGCATTTTGCACAAAAAATCTCAACTTTTATTAAACAGTGCATTCTTTGTTTGGAAGTAAGGCTTCTTATGATGAATGGTAGACCCTTTGATAGGATGAAAGCTCGAAACCAGCTGCCAATCTGTAAACCTGGAATGAACACAACTGACATATAAAATTTTCCTGTGTCAGTCAAAATCACATACAGCCTGTGGTGTAATTTGCAAATATTGTAAATAATCTGTTAGTATAAAGTTTTGTTTGGTTATTTGCATTAGTTTTTAGAATCTGTTGGTCATAAGTCCAGTTAGGTAATTGTCACTTGCTTATTCAGCTTAGCAGCTAAGCTTCATTCTGGTATTAAATGGCAGACACTGTTAATGTTGACCTGATTTTAGGAAAGTCTTTTGATACTCATATCTATAACGAGAGGCATAAAAAAACATGAGAGAAAGGAGAAAATTAAACAAGAGAGCAGACCAACACCCAGACATTATTGCCTTGCTAAAATTGGTGGTTGTGTTTATTATTAGTCTTTGTGTATTGTGTAAGTGTCCTCACCAACTCACAAACAAACAAATCTGCTTAGGTGACCACAGAAAAACACAACAGATTTTAATATGCAGACTTTTTTTAACAAAAGTAAACCAACATTCAGAAATCAGGTAGGAAAGTACACCCTTCCTATTTCCACAATCATTAGGAGAGTAATTAGCAGATAGGCATTACTAATAAAATGCATAGGATTAGTAAATCGTCAAAAAATGTGACAACCTCTATAAACCTCAGGCCCTTCGGTAGTTTGGTGTTCTGCAACACTCAGGTGTGTGTCTACATCATGCCAAGAAGAAAGGTCATCAGCCATGACTTCATAGAAGCAGTTGTTGTTGTTCATCACTGGGAGGGTCATAAGGCCGTCTCCAAGCAATTTGAAATGCACCATTATGCAGTGAAAAGGATTGTTTACAAGTGGAAAGCCTTCAAGTTGACAGTTGCCAATCTTCCCACAAGTTGGCATGTCAGAAATTTCAATCCAAGATCAGACCATTTAATGCTCAGAGATATATATATAAAAAAGAATAATCATTTAAAAAAAACAAGAAGATCTCTGTGAGCACATTAAATGTTTATGTGCATGACAGCACAATCAGAAAAAGACTGAACAAGTATGACTTTAATGGAATGGTGGCTAGGAAAAAGCACATTCTCTCCAAAAAGAATATGGCAATATGACTTGGTTTGCAAAATGGCATCTGAACAAACCACAAAGGTTCTGGAGCAATATCATTTGGACTGATGAGACCCAGGTGGAGATGTCTGGTCATCATGCACAGTACCATGTTTGGCAAAACCCAAATGCAGTGTAGTCATACATACTGTACTGTATGACTAACACGTCATACCAACTGTCAAGAATGCTGATGGATGGGTGATGATTTGGGGTTATTTTACAGCCACAGGACCTGGGAAAGTTGCAGTCATTGAGCTAGTGATGAAGTCCGTAAGGAGAATGATGTAAGCAGGCTGACAGTTGCTATAGCAATGTCACTAGTCTGTAGTTTGCTTTATTGTGCATCTTATCCACCATTGTTGTACTTGTGTTGTTGTGAAAACAGCAAACTAGCAACTTTAGGATTTAAATGTGTCCATTTTTGTGTGTCACATTTCAGTCTCATGTTTCTATAGAAACAGATCATTCCACTGCGCTGCAGAATGGGAAAGAACGTTTTACATTATGAAGATCGAATTCATGGAGGAAAACCATTGCTTAGAATAGGTTTATCTAACATCTTAGTGTGGCTTATTATTTCATAATTATGTTCTAATTTAAAAAATCTCATAGACAAGAACATTTAGTTTAAGATGACTATATCTTAGTTTAAATACATCACAATCACAGTGTACATTGTAGAGAGAGAGAGAGAGAGCGTTACCATAGCATTCCTGTCAGCCAGTCTGGCCATTCTCTGATTTCTCACACCAAGAAGCCATTTCCACACATGGAGCTGCCACTCACAGATTGTTGTTTTTCTGTGAGTCTGTGCCACATTGCTGCCTAAGATTCTTGTTTCTGGCTGGCGTAAGTGGAACTTGATGTGGTCTTCTGTTCCTGTAGCCCTTCGACCTCAAAGTTTGGAAAATTGTGCATTGTAAGTTGCTTTTCGGGGCACTGCAGGCTTGAATACTACATGGGAAGCCTGGCATCCATTTAAACTTCATTAAAATGCAGCAATGTTTTCCAAAGAGACTGTATTATTCATCAATCAATTTTAATTCAAAAGTCAGAGTGCAAAAAAAGATGTCCTTTTAGCTGTCTTGATAGAGTGAAATTAAATGGCTGTGCTTATTGTTAGTCTTAAATTAATAGCTTATATAAGTATACTGTATACTGTACTGTATACTGTATAGCACTGCTGTACACCATGTTTTTACAATATGGTTATTTGAGTTTAAATAGCCTGACTGTCAGCTCAAACCAATCCGGTCATTCTCTGATTTCTCTCACCAACACGCCATTTCCACCCATAGAACTGCAACACACTGCATGTGGGGTTTTTTTGGGGGGGGTTCACCATTCTGTTCAAACTCTTGAGACTGTTGTGTGTGAAAATCCCAGGAGATCAGCAGTTTCTGAAATATTCAAACCAGCCCATCTGGCACCAACAACCAAAGTCACTGACATCACATTTTTCCCCATTCTCAAGTTTGATGTGAACATTAACTGAAGCTCTTGAGCAGGGGTATAGGTGTTCCTTTGAAGGGAACAGAGAGCTGTCATCACTCCTGCAAATATAAAATGGACATCATATGGATAATATGGATAATACAATACAATATTTTGTGACTTTCCTTAATTTCCATTGCTTTACATAATATTTGAAGCATTTTGTGTACATAAACGCAAGTATGTTCAGAGAATAGCTACTCAAAAAGTAGCTTTGAAATAGAAATAAGAAATAAAGGCAATACAGTCAAGCCGACCATTGAAGTGTACACTGAGAATCTGAAACAGTTATACATAAGCAATCATATGGAACTCATAAACACGTCCATAGTCATAGCACAAACAGACTTGTAATAATGCAGTATAACACAGACAGAATTTACAACGCTATGATACAAACACATATGTAGTCTCAGACTCGTTAAATAACAGATCAAGACACACGTACAAATAATTGTTAGAGGAATTGTTTAAAACAATGTCAGAACTTTTTTGTTCAGAATATTCAGAACTGAGGTAAAACTGGACATAAACAGAAAGACTCATGAAAGGCACATGTTAATGTCCTTGAGGAGAATATACAATACAGTACAGCATAGCTAATATTATTCCTGGTCTTACTTACCAAAATATTCAACAAGTCTTACTGCTTAGCTGTGAAACAGATTTTACCAGGAGGTCTGATGGTGAGAAATGTCACATGCATTGGCTCAGTCACTTTTAACTGGGTTTGTAGCTACCTACTATTTAAAGTGGGACACGAAGAATTGAAATTGAGTTTAAATCCAATTTTGGGAAAGTTCACTTCAGCTAAGACCTACTTAGGGAACTTTTGTGCTTTTTAGCAGAGCACAGTAGAGATCAGTGTCAAACAAAGTCCCCTGATTAGGGAATGTTAGTGGCCCTCACATCTATATGGCTAACTGCAGAGGATTATGAGGATGGAGAAAAGGTGGCCATTACTTAATCTCTGACAGGGGTTATGCAAGCATGCCTGAATATACCACCTTCAGAGAGAGAAAAATAGAGGGGCAAGGGAGAAAAAGGACTATATTTTAGGGTTTAATGAGGTCCTGAACTAATCTCAAATGAAAAGCAGGCTACAAAAGAGGCAAAACGGAGGGCAGCGAATCTCCCTTTTGTTCTGTTCAGCCTAAAATGACCCATTTAAGATTTAAAAAAGTTTCCATCAATTTTAATGAAACTTAAGTTGAAAAAGTATATAAAGTGAATTTCTATCATGCCAGTCATGCTGAGGTCATTTTGATTTGATAGAGAAATTTGTGATCTTTGGATGAAAACTTTCCTTCTTCTATGTTCCCTTCATCGCCTGAGAAAAGGAGGATTTCCAAAAACGTGGAGAGATTTTGTGTTGCTGTTTAGGTGTATATTGTGTATATTGTTATATTATTGTTGTTGCATTGGTGTAAATTCGATAGAGATATAGTATATTCATATCAAATTACAGATTTGGACATGTCCCTGTTAGACCCAGCTCAATGAACATTTCATAACATCTGTTGTGCTGTATGAGAGACACCACCCTTGGTTTGGTTCCAGAGCCCTTACTGTGCATGTAAGGCTGGCTATATCTAGCCCATAATTTACCATCTCAAATACCATCTCAAATACAGGCTCTTTCCTGACATTCGCCTTGCAGGTGGTGAGGCCACAAGATAGATCAACCAGATAGCTGACTGGGTTACATGGGTGCTTGCCTGACTCCAGATAGGGGTCCTGGTAACCCTAGTCTGTGCAGGGTTCTTTCATTGTCTGACATCTTCCCTCAAACCTATTCGCCAAAGCTGATCCAACTGGGAGCATTAAGTTCCCAGTGAAATAGCTGCTAGAGCTATATCAGGTACATCCCACTGAACGGAGACTCTGGGGCAGACCCAGGGTGCTCTGGAGAGATTATATCTCACAGTTGGCTTGAGAATGGCTGGGATTTTGTAATTGGGGAAAGAAAAGGTTGAACTGACCTTTGCAAGTTGCAAGTCAATACACATTCAACTCTGCGTTT
Organism: Parauchenoglanis punctatus; assembly: GCA_030068025.1. Classification (NCBI taxonomy): domain Eukaryota; kingdom Metazoa; phylum Chordata; class Actinopteri; order Siluriformes; family Auchenoglanididae; genus Parauchenoglanis; species Parauchenoglanis punctatus. Next base: position 6,291 of record JAQQZU010023769.1, on the reverse strand, counting down.
GAATATTTAAGACTTGCTGAATGAAATGTCTTCAGAAGATGTAATTATCTGGTGCAATTATCATGGTCTGTCAGATGCGTCATGAAAATAAAAACTTAATAGTGCACATTAACACGACTGTCACAGAGTGAAAGATTTAGCCTTACATTAGCAATGAAAGGGGAAAGCCAATCTGACAGCTGACAGTGTTAACAATATGAACATTTATCTAAGAAAGCAAGGAATATGCACTGATCAGCCATAATATTAAAACCACTGACAGGTGAAGTGAATAACATTGATTATATTGTTACAATGCGGCAGCATGGTGGTGCAGCGGTTACCACTGTCGTCTCACAGCAAGAAGGTTCTGGGTTCGAACATGGTGCCTGACTGGGTGGATTTGCATGTTCTCCCCATGCCTGTCTGGGTTTTCTCCTGGCTCACTGGTTTCCTTCCACAGCCCAAAGACAGGTCAGCTGACTACTGTAAATTGCCCTTAGGCATGCACGGGAGTGTAAATAGTTGTTCGTCTCTGTGTTAGCTCTGTGTTAGATTGACAACATCCTCTCGCCTGAAGTCAGCTGGGCGACCCTTAACAAATAATGGATGGATCTCATTACAATGACACCTGTCAATGGGATATATTAGGCACAACTGTGTACACAACTGTGTACTGTGCAACTGCAGTCCACTCGGAGTTTATCTTCATATGTTTTAAGGCAATATCTTGTCTTGATGTTATAGTCTCCATTCTCACTTTGCAGAGCGCAACCAAGGCAACACTGGATCATAGCAGCTGCAGAGTCCCCCAGGTCCTTGTGCCTTTGTTTTGTTGGTACATTGCAAACATGCAGATGCAATGCTGCGGTCGAATAATAAACTATATATGTCCTTCCCATGAGGTTTTTCACGTTTCTGATGTATTTTCTGTAGCCTATATTTTTACCATGCTACACTGTGCTTTTGTTTGCTTTATTATGAATTCTCCTTCCTTCACCTTTGCTTCCTGTTTCATTTCCTCAGCTTTGCTTGTGTATAATGAATGTGGGTCACTCTTACACGCAACCTCTCCATCTGTCCTTTCTAATGACTCCTGGTTTGTGTTACAATGATCACTTCACAGTGTGCCTTCACATAAGTCCATAATGCTGCTGAACTTGAATAGTAAATAGTTTTACATTTGGTTGGGTTTTTGTTTGTTTCTCTTTTTTCTTTTGCACAGATCTTGTCTTGCTCTGAAAGTAAGTAGAAAAGTAGCATCATTAAAGTCAACCAATACAAGATTAATAAAATAGCTAAAAGATTTTTAACACTATACAAGCATTCTGCAAGTATAGCATTTAGCAGGCTTGTGGATGGGAATTTGCACATGAAAGAGATGTATCAGTGAAGCACGACAGATCCCCATGGCGTTTCCGTTACAGTAATGTGTTCAACAAGAAGGCACAAAGTAATCAGCCACAAACAATATAGGCATCTAATAAGTCTTATAATAGGGCAAGTAATTTAGGCTCGTTGATTATTGAAAATTAAATTCAATACAATTGGGCCAAAGATGAGATTAATTATTTTTTTATTTTGGATTGTATTATTCATTACTCTTCACTCTCACATGTTGATATTAGTTAATTAATTAATCAAATATATGTATATTTAATTTTAAAATGTGGTTGTATTAACGCTGCAGTCTCAGTGTTGATTATTCCTCTACATTTCTGACTCAAGTGCCAGGATGACTTGACTGAGGGGGAAGTTATAAATGGGGCAAAAGGACCAAATCTTTTTATATAGAACAACAGTAGGTTATCACCTTGCTATGCCTATTTCTGCATTTTTTTTTATCCCGCGAGTGGCAATATCATGGCATTTTGAGTAAATGCAAACAATTCATATCTACCTTACATTTTTCCACATCATTGTGGCCATAATATGAAATAGGAATATTTGGGGCAGGTTGCCAGGTCACCACCTAAAATTGGTCTGGTGGTAGGTTTAATGAAATTCATTGATTTAACCATTCAATAGCCTCTGAAAGGCAAAACACATAGCACACAAGACTACTGTTGAAGTATCAAATAATGCATTTGTTTCACAGCAGTGGTGAGGCCAGTATTAAACCTGAGTGTCCTCGCACAATTTAGGGAATTAGAGCACTTGGAACGTAGGTTGCTAAAATCTACAAAGTAATTGCCAACAGCCAGAAAAGTAGAATTAGGGCTGAAAGTTCTATTTACAGCCATGAAAAGCAAGTAAGGCTGAACCAATGTGGTGTGTTCTGTCTATTTACCCTCCACTCCATTCAGTACTGGGGGATAGTGTCATGTTTCAGAACCATGTCTGAATGCTTTGGGAAAAGAGACTGGTTCAGATAACAAGCTTCAAATATATTTTTTTCTTATCAGGGGAAAACTTCAAAGAAGGTGTTTCATTACTGTCGTCTCTATGACACTTATATCTTGGCCAATATTTTTGTTGTCTGTGCCATTTATAGGGTAAATAAACTGGGTTGGGGGGCTGGCAGAAAATGTATATATGCAGTACAGCGCAAAAGTCTTGTACCACCTGATTTGTTAGTACAAATTTCGTTATAGATATTTATTTTAGCAGTTCTGCATAAGCAAGTCAGTACAAAAGCATTTCAGATTTCCAAATGTTACTTTTCCCGAAAAATAATCTGCATTAGAAAAACATTTGTATGTCAGTGAAGAAAGCAACATATTAAGTAAGAGACCACTTTTCAGAAAAAAAACATAATGAAGGCTCCTGGGTTTGCTGCAAAAAAAAATGAAGAAGGGAGTCTGACAGATAAAGTCTCTAGAAGAGCTGTGGCAGATTCTCCGAGATGCTCAGTAAAACTTACATCTCATTTCCTTATAAAATTGTTTATATTTTACCCGGGACTACTGCTTAAGAAAAAAAGCAAAGAGTCGTGACACCAAATATTGTATTTGTTTATTACTGTTTACTGCATGTTGTAGTTCCATTTTCTGCCAAGATGATCCCACACTGCTTCAATAATGTTGAGATCCAGGGTTTTGGGGAGGCCAATCCATGACTAATAGTGTTCCATCGTGTTTCTTCTACTGAGGTATGCAGGAAGCCGGGAGAACTGTTCCTCGAGACTGCATTAAAAAATACAAGAAAGTCTGGCCCTTTGGAAGCAAAATATGAAGAAAGTAGGGGTTGTTCAGTATAGTATATACAGAGAGAGAGAGAGAGAGAGAGCCAGAGAGAGAGAAGAATATTATTATTCATCACTGGTTCTACCTAAAACTAGACATGGCACTGCAAACTCCCTGTTATATGCATTATACACACCACAAAGCCTCATACGAAGTCATCCCTGAAAGCTGTCAAGCCTTGAGCAGTGAACAGCAGGTCACAGACTCATGATGTTTTCCTGTGAAGTGTCACCTCTGTAAAGCTAAACTAATGTCTATCTTTGCATTAGCTCAGCTTCTCAACTTGTCAGTTTTCTAAAAGATAACATCGGTTGCTATTTGGGGGGTTTCCTCCACGTTTAACCTCCTCTTATAAAGGCTGCATATCCATTAATTTGTCCAGGTGACAGTTTTAACTCCACATGTGCCTTTGTTGTAGCATTATAAAGTGCAGAATTTAACTGCACAATAGCTAGCAAAGACAACAAGGTCAGCAACACTTGTAATTCGTTATCAATGCTGCGTTCACCATTGGTAGTCGAGGATAAGACAGTCTGAGTTCTTCCGGAAAAGGGTCACATGACAAATACGTGAAGGATACGTTGTGACTGATAAAACCTTATTATGAACAAATGTGGGTGTCTGTGTCATTGTTTCCAAAAGTCTCAGTTTCTGCCCCTCCACACTAAAATGCATGCTAAAATGCAAATATGGAGTTTTCATGCTAAAACAGGATCAGAAGCATTTACAAAATTCTCCCTTTTAGGGGCTTCAAAACTACGAAGTAGCATGAACACCAGGTGTAAACATACCAAGGGGTTGAATTTTAAATTTAAAACGTATTAACGTGGACGTAGCATCTCTCTAGTTCAACACTGGCTCTGCAGCAATGGCATAATTAACAGCCAGTAGAGACCTTTCGTTCCAAGGATTGAGTCATTATAGCATATTCCATTATACCAAATTGATATCACCATACACCATAAACTGTGCTGAAAGAATGGAACTGAAACTGACCACACGTCTACATGACGTACATTCAAGGATCACACTAATTAAAGACAGTGAGATGAACTGAAAAATTGTATGTAGTAGTATATGAACAAAAATAGTGTAGCTATGAGTGTGTGTTATTTGTGTGTTGGTGACATCAGGTATACGAACGTGCAGTAGATACCTAAACAAAGACCCAACTTTAGGTAGAAATCTGCCTTCCCAAGATTACATGTTCAATAATGCATCATGCAAAATGAGAAAAACATGCTGTTCTTAACAATTTCTTATTCTTTACTCCTGTAACTACATATATTCTACATATAGTCTCACTAAAATTTCTGAATAATATATAATAATAAAATAAGATTCTTTTAAGGTAAATAAATAAATAATAAGCTTTAGCTTTAAGGAGTTAATGAATTGTACCGCAGAGACAGATTGTGACCAGGTACAGGCTCAGTGCCCACAGTCTCACCAGTGAAAAGGGCGAGGTAGAGAAGCAGCTGGCTGCCTCGAGAAAGGAGACCGTGTGCTCAGTTCCTGACAGCGGAGGTCAAACCTAGCGTCCTGCTCCACCATGAGAAATTAAAAAAATATACAGGAACTTTTCACCCCAGGTCTTTAATCACTAATCCTGACCTTCAGCATTGTGACTTTGAAAAATGTGAAATCTTCCTTTGGGTATTTTTCATTCTCTGCCAAATACGCAACAACACACCAATGGACGAGAGACAGTGACACTAACCTATATATATCTTTCTATCCTGTTCTCATAATCACTTATGGTGTTGTTAGTAACAATCTCCACATGTAGCTTTTACATACTGATATATTTTCCATGTTGCTACACTAAATTAAGTTCATAAATGTAGATTTTTCTATTCAATGAGTTTAATAACATGAAACTGCCTTTATTTACCTATTGGCTTTTTGTTAAACTTACATATTTTACTTAATCTGAAATTCTACCATTAATTTAAATAGGTTGATCCAATTCTTTCCAGGCCTATTATTATCATCATTTCTATAAATTATTCAGTAAGACTTTACAATACGGGCACACAGCTAAGCGTATATTAATGCATGAATGAATGCTTACTTGATGATTAATTAATACTTAGTGCAACATGAAATAATGAAGTGCATACATTAACACACAACAGCCATTAATACATGTAATTGTTAAGCATTAATACACCTGTTACTGGTTTTGTGAATTAATACAATTAATTACAGTATTAATTACAATTACAATCATTTGTGCTATGAAGGTTTTATTTGGTGATGGTGCAGGTTTGCCTCAATTATAGGCTGTAAGGTAAATTCATGATTAACTTCTCAACACAACAGATTTAAAATGTTTAAATATCACCTGCTTTTCTTAATGAGTCTCTTTTCAGATAATAAAGTGTTCATAATGGCTATGTAAAATAAACATTATTATTATTATTATTATTATTATTATTATTATTATTATTATTATTATTGTTGTTGTTGTTGTTGTTGTTATGCCCCATAAAGTCAAGATGCAAGGATACATTTGTCAGTTATTACTTATTTTAATGAATAATTAGTTAATATATGTTTGTCATGTACCTTATCTACAGTCAGCATGGACTGATGATGAGGTGTCCCTCTAAGTAAAGTCATGACATAAGTATATGTATACTAGTCATTAATTAACATATTTAAATATTCATCAATCTATTTCATAAACACAATTAATTCAATGACAAACAATATTATTAATTATTAATACATGCTTAATTGTGTGCCCATATTGTAAAGTGTTACCAGTTATTCTTATTATTCATATACTTGCCATTTCTGCTGCTATTTTTTTTTTTATTACTATGAACTCTTTCGTATTTGTTGGGAATAGTCTCATTACAACCTACTATACATTCATACCAATTAATCCATTTTGAGCTTAATTGAATTCAAGTGAATTGAATTGCAGCATGCTGTAGTAGAATAATTTGGGTGAGATTGCTGAAAATAGACTGATCAAACATTTGTATACACAGAGTTATGCATGGGTGGCACGGTTTCTGTGCGGAGTTTGCATGTTCTCCCCGTGCATGCCTGGTTTCCTCCCACAGTCCAAAGACATGCAGATTAGGTCAACTGGCTACTCTAAATTGCCCATAGG
>JAQQZU010023768.1:0-13766 GCA_030068025.1 Parauchenoglanis punctatus | reverse complement strand
TCCCTCCACCTACACGCAGACCGAGCGCGCGCTCTCCAGCCGCACAGAGGCACGTTATAGATTTACGAGCGCCAATAAACAGCCTTTGGACAATGTTCCGATTCCATAATAAGATAAAAAAAAAATGTTGTAACTCTGCAAGCTGAAGCTTTTTTGTGCATAGGCTCTAAGGCTTAATCAGTGGAAAAGACAATTAAACTTTTATTTATTAGTGGAAACATTACTCAACATGTTCCTAATCGGTTCCGCGCGCCCTCTGCTGGTAGAAGGAGAAAAATCTCAGGCTCTAGATCTGTTGAGCCTACTTAAAGCTGTGAATTTATTGTTAATAGAGGTACAGTTTATGAGGTAATTCTTTCGTGCATCAAGGCCTGTCCATGTATTATTGCTATTTTTGTACTATTGTGTCATTTATTTACCATTGTGGCATTTGTGCAATTGTACTATTATTGATGAGCTATTGCAATGTTATTTATGTTTTTTTCCCAGATTGGTTTACTTTTAGCCTCTCCTAAGCAAATCATATAAAACAACAACAACAACAATAATCATAATTATTATTATTATAAATATTTGACATATCAATTTTTTATTTATTTATTTAATACTTTAATACTTTATTAAAAATAAGCACATTTGGAAAGTAAAATACTCATATAGATTGCTAGTATTAACTGCAAATCCTAAACATGTGCTAAATGTGCCTAATTAGCGTGAATAAGATTAATAAATAATTTTTCTGATTAAATTGGATTGTTTGAGATTTATTATATTTAACAAAATAAAAATAATTTCTAATATTTCTAAATTAACTCAGCATTTATTATTAAACATGTCTTGATTCATTTAAACCTAATCTAAGGTTTCAATTTTTAAGATTTTAAGGTTTAACAGCTTTTGTTTGTTTATAATAAATCTTTAGTGAGTATCTAAATATAATGTAGCGCATTAAACCTAAAAATGACAGGTGTATTCTGGGCAAGGTTTTGCTAAATGATTATATAAATGAAATTGATAAAATTTAAAGATGATAGACCGATAAAAGATTATAAAACAATTATGCCTGCATTTATTGTGCCTACTGACCTGTGTGTTGCTTATCAAAGTGTATATACTTCAAGGACATTAACTCCTGGGAATCTGATTAAAATAGTTCAGTTGGTTTTAGTAGAACAATATAAACATCATTAAGACCAAAACTTGGGGGGGGGAATGTAATATGTATAATGAACAGGAAAGTATACATTTATTTTATATTGCACAATATTTATTTAATATATTGTATTAATTATTATACAATATTTGCATTACTACAATAATTATTAGCTCAATTTCAGTCTTTTTTTCAATCTACCATATGCGTGCAAAAATGTGTAAGTGTGTAACGCATCCATCATACAAGCGACCACTTGCTGAACAAAGGTTGTTCCAATGAGGGTTGGTTTTTAATAAAAACCCTCTGTGGTAAGCAGCATCCTTCTTGGTGATTTTTTTAAATAAAAAAGCAGGCAATGTTCGAAAACCAGATAGAAAGGTATATCACAGGTTAGGCAGAGACTAGGTATAAAAAAAACCAGGCAGTGGTCAAATGTATGGGCAAATAGATATATCGCAAGGAATCTGACGTAAAGCTCAAAGTCCGTACGCTAGAGTCACAAACCAGAAATATTATGAACAACGATAAGGGCTAGGTGAAATTATGAGAACACAAATGTAACACTCAGCACAAGCAAAGGGAACAAAGGACGTTAAATATCCTTACTGAAAGAACATAAATGCAAAACAGGTGAAATTAATCAATGATCAGGGGATCTGAGAAGAACAGAGGAAGGCTGGGAAGTGCAGTCCTCAGCGGTTGTGCTTGTACGCACGTGGCAATGATGATTGACAATATACAGGTACATTCACTTTAAACAGATTCGGCATAACCGTGCTACAAATTAGCAAATCAAAATCTGTTTAAAGATATATATATGTATTTTTCCCTTCAAATTATTTTATTGCTCAGGCAGACACTTACAACTAGCTTTTTTTATCTTTTCTTTTTTTTTTTTTTTGGAAATTCAGAATTGGAAATGAAATTGCTTCAGTGAGCAATTATTACAATTTTGTTTGTAGAGCACTTTTAACAATAGATATTGTCACAAAAGAGCTTTACAGAAATCCCAATCCTAATGATCAAGCCAGAGACGACAGCGGCGAGGAAATACGTCTACTATTATTCTGCTTCTGTTAAGTTCTGCTGTTTGAATGTAGCTCTATTCTGAGTTGTTCCATTGCACCTCCAAAAACTACCTGAACAAGCTTCACTTGAGCTGACAGAGATTCTGGATGGCCTATAAGATGACTTTGGGAAGTTCCCAATTGGCAAATTGACGAGGGTATATTCATAAGTACCTAAGCAGGACATATCAGATTAAATGTCACATGGTCTCCATCATCATTCACACCACTTTACAAACTACATACAAAGTGATGTGGATGGTGTGAGGGATGAAATTTTGGTTTACGTGTCACAGGACGTGTGGGCCATAGTGTAGGCAGGTGAGGAGTCACCTGGAGCCACAGAGCTTTAACAAACCAAGCCAAAGTACCTAGAGCTAAGCATTAGTGAAAGTTTCAAATAAAACCAATTTGGGGATTTTGGTCATGTGGTTTGGTGCTAGAGTTGGCAGAAAAGTGCGTAGAGCCATTATCAAGGTAGGGAAGTTGGATATGTGGTCATTTGAGTTTGATTTGCTTCTGAATGCCATTTTCTGAGGACAGATAATGGCATGTAGTCTGGATAATAATTCAAAGTTCCTCCAGATGGTTCAACAAGGACCGAAGGTGAGATTTTGAGTAGATTCCACAGTAATTCAAATTCCACAGTAATTTGTAAGAGAGCAGAAAATGAGACTCCATCAGCTTCCATTCCCAGCATCTTGTCCTCCATTGCTAGCGTCCACTGTTCCATACACTGCTTCATGTTAAAGGTGGGTGTCAAGTTCAGTTTCTCATGGTAGATTCCTTCTAACCTATCAATGGCCCTGAGGTCTCATCCTTGCTCCCCGATTGCTGAGTTCATCGACTTCAGCCACAGGTTCATCCCTGGTCTCACTCTTCATCTCTTCATCTTACGGCTCTGATGTTGGTTGTGTTGCTGCTCATGTCTGAGCCTGTGCTCCTGATTCAGGGTCATTCAGGGTCTTAATATCAGTCTCTATCCATCTTTAATGCTTTGGCCCAATCAGTCTATACAACCAGTAATATCCTTGGGTCTATCCCTGCTCCTGCTAATAAAATACTTCGCTGTTTGAGTCACTGCAGCCCCTAATCAAGCGCTTGAGAAACCCATATCAGTGCCGCCTGCACTGCCCTGTGATCAGGGTTAATCTCTTATCTCCTGCTTTTCACACATAAACAAGGGGGATTGATTATTTCACGTCTTCCTCTACTCATCTCCCAGCCCTGCCCCGTCCACTCCCTGTGATGTTCCTTCACGGATTTTGCGTCTATTCCAGCGCAATTCTCAGCATTGTTTCCTTATTTGTTGTTTCCTGGTTTTTGAAGTTTAATAGACTTGAAGAAGAGCCTTGTGACCTAGTTTGTCTGTTTCATTTTACGCTGATAATAGATTTACCCGCATTAACCACATCTGAATGTGTTTTGACCCTTGCCATAGTCATGGACTATGACTACGTTTCATGGAAAATACAATAAAAGGACTTTGCAATTTCATCCATCTCTCTCTGCTTTAGACTGAGGGAAAGCGTTCGCTATGGGTTGACCTGCTCAAAATCCTTGTATTTAAAATCTCATTTGAATGACTCTTTAATTGAGCATGACATTGCACAAACATTTCATGGGTAACATTTAGTATAGAAAATGTAACTCATCTAAAGACAAATATCTGTGAAATTTCACCATCCTAACAACCTGTGCTAACAAAAAGGACATTACTTCAGTCTTTATTCCAAATGTCTTTTCTTCTTTTTCTTTTACAAGGGCTGTAACAGAACATAAACTTGTGTAATTGGATACTTTAAAACTTGCATTCTAGCATACTTGCATACACACATACAAGCATATTTGTGTACTTATATACTTGGCGAGTAGCATAATTTGTGTACATGCATAATTTTACACTTGCATACTAGCAGGCTTTCAGCAGTTTCCCTAAACAAGTATTTTAATAGCTGCACTTTTGGGTTTTAATGGCATTTATTGAGAAATATAGTGAAATATAAAGGGAAAGAAAAGGGCCCACTTATGTGCATGGTTTAGATAAATAGCTTATTATTTTCCCATTAAAATATAAATTCATTTAATATCTAATGCATGAAGCATACTTTTTCATTAAAGGTTATGAAAAATGTACATTTTTATTTCAACAACATGCATGGTCCATGGGAAGTTGCATAGATTAAGATAATGATAAGATCATCTGTTTTTGTTTATTTTTGTTAATATTGTAATATTAATTGAATAGGTTTCTTTGAAAATACAACCACGATACCCAAATTATAGACCCGAGAAGAATTATTCATTTAAAAACATCATGAAGTATTTAATGTCTTAATGTCATGAGCATGAATGCTAGTTTTATTCATTCAATGCTAAAAAAAAATTCAAACCTGATACTTGTTGAAGAGCAAAATGGAGCCATTTTCAGGAAAGAAACCTTAAGATAGAGGTCTGAGAAGGATTAAAACCATTATTTATTTTAATTTGAAAAAAACATACCCCAAAAAAACCAAAACAAGCAGACTAAATGAAACTTCAATCACGGAATCAACTATATATCAAAATAGCTCCATATCGGTTTGTGGTTTTATGACTGAAATCAAGCCATTGCTGATTAAGCTCAGATAAGCGTGACATGCTCGATGCTTGATGTAATGGAGTGGATTTGATGGAGTCCTTCATGCGAAATGCAGCTGGAGACTGCTGCCCTTTGGATTGTGCATGTGTAGCCTTATCAGCTAATTACAATAATTATCAATATTAATCAGTAGCTTATGTCAATTATTGCATTTATACCCCGAGTATTATTTTGATGCATATGCCCATGACACTGCAGAGGACTAGAGACCAAGGTTATGTGTGTGCATGTGTGTGTCTTCTTGAGAGATAAGGTACTGGAAACTTTGGGAGACACAAAGACGCCACTTCTGAACTCGGATCTGACTGTGAGTGACTCGCGTGGACTTTAATTGACTTTAAATGATTGACATTATCTTATGCTATTATGTCAGTATGGAATAGTTGTTTTATTTTGCCATTAAAGTCACTTTACACTATTGTCCATTACGTACTACCATGTAGCATAAATTCTTTGGATATTAGGTGCACTTTAAGAAAAATAAATGAACTTGTAATTTGATAGTATCATCAGGCAGCATAATTGTCAGGTGTAATTAATATTGACAGCACATTGTACAGTATTTTTTAAATAAAGTGCAAAATAAAGTCTCTTTTTACAGGCCTACTTGTTGGTAACAGTGTACATTTAAAGTGTAGCTATATTGTTGTTTTAACTGTTTGAAGTTCTTGCAATTCTTACACTGTAATCTGGTCATAATGTGTTCACATTTTATTACAGTTTCATACCACATAGGAACAAACCAAAGCAGTAACACAGTAACGACTTTATAAAATGAAAGATTACACAATCAGGAGCTGCTGAAATAAACACTGAGGACAATGTGGACAGAAACAGTGAGTCACAAACAAGAAAAAAGTAGGCTATGTATTGTATATTTGAAATATCCTTCCAGCTAGCAAATGTTAGCTAACAAACATTAAATACCTTTACTTGTAGTTTGATTCGCTAAAATAAATGTTAGCTAACAAACATCACTTAGCTTTACCTCAAGTTTGATTCGCTAAAACAAATTAAGCTAGCAAATGTTAGCTAACAAACATCGCTTAGCTTTACCTCTAGTTTGATTCGCTAAAACAAATTAAACTAGCAGATGTTAGCTAACAAACATCGCTTAGCTTTACCTCAAGTTTGATTCGCTAAAATAAATGAAGCTAGCAAACATTAGCTAACAGACATTACTTAGCTTTACCTCAAGTTTGAGTCAGTAAAATAAATGAATTTAGTAAATAGTTGCTAAGAAACATCACTTAGCTTTACCTCAAATTCAGATTCATTCAAACAAATGAAGCTAGGAAACATTAGCGAATAGACATTAAAATAAATGAAGCTAGCTAGCCAAGAAAAGAAAAGAAAAAAAAAACATAGCCTATTTTCCTGTGTTATTCAGGACTGTTAACTTATAGCAGTTTTGTCCGTGTTTGTTTTTGGTAATCTTTGTGTAATTTTATCTTAGTTTTGTCTCACTTTTGGAATGAAATATAGGCTAGCCCAGCTTGACTTGCTTGTTTCAACTTGCTGTAGTACATTAACTGAAGCTGTGTACCAAAACTTGGGCTGGCAAAATAATATAAGACATGATGAAAGAACCTACTGCACAAGGTCCTTTTGCTGCTTCAGGAATTTTTTTAGCACCCAGTTTTAGTACAGTTAATTATACTGTATGTTTTATTGTGTTTTTACAATACAGTCGCTGCAGTGTTATTGTAGCCACACAGTAAGGTCAATTGATACAGTATAATCTAGCAATACTGTAAATATTCTCCCAGAATTCCACTCAGGCTGGTGTATACTACAGTAAAACACTTGTACAGCGTTATACTCCTTCGTACAATGTAGGAATAGTTCATAGCTTGTGGATAATTTTAGTACAAACATCACAATAATGTTAGATGAAGCATTCTTCTTCTGCTTATTATTATTATTATTGTCCAGATCAAAGGTCAATGGAATGCTCAGAGTCGTAGTTGAAATGGCAGTGATTATGGGACTCCCACACAACCATAAAAAAGGATGATATCTATACTGGTACCTTTTGTTCACATGTGGATCACATTACTATAGAAATTTGCTATTCTACATTTTGTGAAATTCATAAAATTCAAAATGAATCATATGCAAATCTTTGTCACTTATACTTAATTTTCTTTAATTGCTTAAATTATATGTGTAATAATACACATCTTGTGTCTACCTTTCATCCAATTTTATTTTAAGTCATGGAATTGTTTTTGTGTGTGTGTGTGTGTGTGATTTTAGTGAATATTTGCTTATAGGTACATTTAATAGAGTGGATCATCTACAAAACATTATAGCAGCTATAAACAGTCACTATCACACCAGCATCTTTTCCCCCCTCTCTCTTAAAGTTAAGGAGACCGACAAAAACCTGCAGCTTCTCACGATAACAAGCAACTGGAAAGAGCAAAGTCCTTTGTCCTGAATTTGCCATGGTGGAAAATATGACACTGGAGACTCCTTCCGTAAATGCTAAATAAACATCTAATTACAGAAAACTTCACTGTATCGGTGACTATATGCATTCTTTGTTAAATAAGAAGATGTTTGAAATCACCTGTGTTAGACGCATTAATATACACCTGTGAATTTGAATTACTGACGGAGCTGTGGTTACAGAATATTAATCAACACCTTATGACCATTTAAAAAAAAAAATGTAAACAGTCTTTATCATAAATTTAAATGTATTCCATTTTACAAGATTTAAATAGTGTCTAAACTTTGGCTAATGTACAGTGCATAGCTAAAAAGTCTCTCTAATTCAGCTTAATCCAAACTGCATGTACACGTCATCATACACTTACTTAGTTTGGCTTTGCAGTAAAAGTTTATTTTGAATAGTATTGGTGTAAAACATGTCAACTCTATGATCTTCCAGATTTAAAGAGGGAAGCTGTGCAGAAAACATGTAGCTTTGTTATGTTTTTCTTTCTTAAATCTCCATTTGTGAAATGTTTAAGAGCAGCAATCTGCGTTAATATTTTGTCTCGCAATTCCATAAACGCATAAATCCTGAACGTATATGTCGAGTAAAAGTGTTTTCAGTGCATTGTGATTACAGCACTGCAGTAAATGATTCACAGAATGTTTTTAAAATAGCCAGGTTCAATCAGTTCATGGCTGCGGTCATCCAGGACAACTCTCATATTAAACTCAGTATTAAACTAAAGCTCGTTCCGGCGTGGAGTCATAAACCGCCTCGGCTAAACGTGTCCAAACAAGTCGTTCCTTTTCTGTCAGTGTGAAATGAAGGCAAAGGTCACGACCATGTCACATATTGCAACTGGACTGACCAAAGTGAATTCCACCTGCTATTACAGAGTCGAACAGCAGTGATAGTCATTTGTGATCCTGAGAATAATTACACTAGAATTTAGAAAGAAGTATAAGCAAGTGTTAAAACTGTTAAAGGTTCTGATCAAACAGAATAAATAAGTAGAAAACAGTCAGCATCTGAATCTATCTAAACGTCCTGTATCTTGGAGCCCTGTTTCTCTGACCTACTCTAAATACTACATTATGTCTGCGATATCACATTAAACACTGTTTACGGAGAGTCACAGCTCGACAACAGCATGACGTTATGCACAAGTCACTTATTTTTGACTTCAGGATCAACCTGAAACAAATATTTACATCATATATGGTAATTGCTGATGGAGTGCACACATTAATAAACACACACTCGCACCTATGATTTTACTGCGATACAGAAAGCAGAGCCTCACGAGGTCAAGTGTAACTGGCATTTGATTCCTCTCACATGATCACTCATGCAGACAAGCGCACATCCGTCCCGTTACAAATCAACCGAGTCAAATGATACGCCTTCCACTGTTTTCCTGAAAATTAACAGAGCAAAAATCAGAATAGGATGTAGGAATGATCTGTGCAATAAAAGTGAGTCAACAATTTAGAAGAGATTAGAGTTCAGAATGAATACAAAAGGGCTGGATGGATATAAGGATGTAAACTATAAATATAGAATATAGAAATGGAAAATGGAGTCAAATTGAATAATAATAATAATAATAATAATAATAATAATAATAATAATAAAACAAGAGTTGAACTTGATAAAACTAGAGTGACTTGAAAAAAGAATAAAAAACAGAAGGAATAGAACAGAATATAAAAATAAAATAGAATATAATATACAGTCAAATACAATATATAATGAAGTGATAAATTAGGATAGAGTAGAATAGAAAAAAAATAACAATATACTATAAAAATACAATAATAAAATATGGTAAAGTGGCACAGAATTAATAGAGTGAATCGATAATCAAATAAATCTAGAATTAAGTACAAAAGCAGATTATAGAAAAAGTGTAAAAGAGAATGAGTAAACAGAACAGGATATAAAAAATAAATTATAGAACAACATAGTGGATGTCTATGGAATGAAATCGCATGAAACTAGAATTGATTAAAAAAAAAACATGAAACAAATATATATATTTACAGTATATATAGATATATTTATATATATATCAATAAAATCTAACACAAAAGATAGAATACACGAATGGAGTAAGTAGACTTAAAAATGAATCAAAGTGAATAAAAACAATATAAAATTAAATTCTAAAGTAAAAAAAGAACATCACAGAGCAGAACTGAAAAAACAAAACAATAGACGATACAAGAATATGAAAACAGGGTGAATAGAATAAAGGAGAAAAGCACAGAGACGAATTCTACAATCAAATAAAACTAGAATTGAGTACAGAAAAATACACTACAATAAAATGGATGACTAGAACAGAAAATAGGAGGACATTTAAAGGATACAGTACAATAGAGAAAATAGAATACATTTAATCTCATTTGGCAGAAATGAAATGAAATTCTGTTTACTCTACTGTACTTTTTTTGTACTGTTTTGTGTTGCATTAAATAAATAGAATAAAATTGAATAAAATATAGTGTACAATGTAAAATAAATATTTAAATATATATATAAATAGTAATAGAAAAATTGAATGTAAAATGTAAAAATTAACTAGAGTGAAAAAAGCAGAGTAAAGTAAAATTTAATGGAATAACTATAGCTTAAAACAAATTTTAGAGTAAAATGAAACAGAATGACATGAATAGAAGAGAGAATTAGAATGAAATCAGCATGAGTATGAAGAGATGCCCTTTGCCCTCTAATACACCAGATGTTCATAAAGAGATTAATAAATAGCTTGATTATAGGCTAATTAGTGAATGTGTGTGTGTGTTTGTGCACGTGTGTGTGCGTGTGCATGTGCTTGTGCGTGTGTGCGTGTGTGAATGTGCGTGTTAGAGCATGGAAAGTGCTGATACTGCAGGAGCTACTAAGAGAAGTGAGTTAATCAAAAACTAAAGTGCTTTAAACCGTGATAGAAAAAGAAAAAATCCCATTCAAATGGACCTACTTCACACACACACACACACACACACACACACACACACACACACACATAAACGTTTTACTATACTTGTGAGGTCCTTTACAATACACCTACTTACGAGGCCTACCCTTTCTGATGGTCAGAAAAAAAAGCTATTCGGGGTTTGGCCACTCAGTGGCAGCAGCTACACAGGCATCACTTCAGATTTTGATAACACTCAAATGAGCAAACAGGTAGAACATCGCACAAGTGAGGTCCGGCTGCTGATTGGCTGGGGAATCGCCAGTACTCTCCGATTGGCTATGGGCGCTACAAGACCCTGACAGGGTCTTATAGGGTAAAGTCAGGTAAAGTGGGACAGCAGGTTGAGTGGGACATTTAAACTTATGGGTGTTGTACAGGGTTAATTTTGTAAGCCAATCACAGCAGTTGTTATTGTGGTGTTGTTGAATCTCTACTGGATATAAAACAAAGGTACTGGTGTGCCATCACACAGGTGGTCTTGTTGTTATTTTTCAAATTCTTTGACCTCTGGGGTATCATGGTAAACCACCCGGCAAGTGTAAATCTGTTTTAGAATAATAAGGTTGATAATTCTGTCACTTATGAAGTAACAGCAAATTTTTTCCTTTTAAATGCATTTATACTGTCAGCCTATTACAAATTAATAACAATGAGCATGAAACTGTATAAATATTTATAAAAATTACATTTAAAGCACTGTTCCACTCAACCTTACAGTGTTAGATTAAGTGGGACAGGGCATTTCAGGCTGAGTGGGACAGGGCTCTTGTTAATTTTAGTAAGCACAATACAGCCATTTAATTAAGTAATTAAGAAAGAAAGTAAGTAAACAAACAAACAAATAAATAAATAAAATGATATTGTTAATTGTTAATTATGTTAATCTTGTTAATTATGCATCTGAATATGAAATTCCAGGTTGTTTATTTCTTAAAAATAAGAGAATGGAAAATGGCAGGGGCTATTGAGGAATATCAGAGGCAGGTGACTGAATGACAGGAACCTAAGTTAAGATTTTTGGCCATGGTATAGAACTCAGACGATATCATCCGAGAGTCACATAATGGCTGGATAAACTCCCACCTCTTTCTGGAGTGCGGCCAGCGGTTTGTCCAGCAGCTGCCTAAGGAGGATCCAAGGCCCCATGTCCTGCTTTTGGATGGCCACTACAGCCATGTTTTTAATTTTCAATTCTTGGAGCTCGTGAAGAAAAATAATGTTTATGTAATGAGCTATCCTCCCCTATCCAATGCAGACACATTGCTGCTCTGAAGCCTGATACACCTCTGCAAACAGTGGTATCTCAAGTCCTGCAGAGAGCTCAGTGGACTTGTGGATGATGACTACTTTATCTGTCGTGCATGTGTTCCCTGAGGTGATTATAAGAGTGGTAAAATCATAAGATTGTGAAAGTTCTATTCAGTGAATGTTCAATTCAGATTTACAGTGTTGCAATGTTTGCATTAGTTAAAGAAATGCATTTTAAAAACCTCCACTTTCATAGCCTAGTATTAATTAG
Source organism: Parauchenoglanis punctatus (assembly GCA_030068025.1). Classification (NCBI taxonomy): domain Eukaryota; kingdom Metazoa; phylum Chordata; class Actinopteri; order Siluriformes; family Auchenoglanididae; genus Parauchenoglanis; species Parauchenoglanis punctatus. The sequence goes on along the minus strand of JAQQZU010023768.1, from coordinate 1,954 downwards.
GCTATGTGAAAACATTTCACATGATTTCTTATGTACTTTTGAGCATTTTGAATGGTATCATATCGGTTTAATTTCCTATACACATGAATTCATTAATAAATGTTGTTAAAAGTTTTTAAAAAGTATTTATCATGTGTCTAATAGTTCATTTTAATCACAATAAAGTGTCCCACTTTACCTGACAAAGTGTCCCACTCAACCTGAACTTTTCCATTTTGCTGAACAGGGCATCAGCTGGTGTTTAAAGATATACAATTTATTAATGAATAAATAAATTGGCTTAATTTCACCATGGATGTGTTCAGAACAACCTCTTAAAATAAAACATATATAATTGCAATGCATTCTAACTCATTTAGCTTGCCTAAAAAGCAATTTTCTAAAAAGTGTCCCACTTTACCTAACTTTATCCTATAAACAAACATACTACAGAAGTCATAACATCACATTGATCCTACCTCAGGGCCACTGCATTACAGTTCATTATTATAATAAATAAATTAATCAATCAATCTAACTTATTTATTTGTTTGTTTGTTTGTTTGTTTGTTTATTATTATTATTATTATTATTATTATTATTATTATTATTATTATATTCAACCATCAATTATAATACTATTTATAATAGTAAATAATTGTAAGTGGTAACAGTAATAATAACATTAATAATTATAATAGTAGTAATAATAGTAAGATTAATAATAATCATTACAGTATAGCAGCTGAATGGTGGCAATAGGTAAATGTAAAAATTTCATTTATTTATTTATTTTGTATAATTGTTTAATTTCACTTATAGATATATAAGAACACACTACACGAATCATAACATTCGTTATAATAACATTAAACATTAATAATAACATTACATCGATCCAACCTCAGGACCACTGTCTTACCATTCATTATTATAATGAATAAATAAATTAACTGGTCGATTTATTTATTTATTTATTTCAACCATCAATTATAATATTATTTATAATAGTAAATAATAACATTAATAATAATAATAGTTGTAATAATAATAATAATAATAATAATAATAATGATAGTATAGCAAGTGAATGGTGGCAATAGATACCTTTTTTTTTAAGGAAAATACAGGGGGCAATTTGCTGGAAAGTTGAGCACTACAAGGATGGGTTTGTAGTGAATTCTTTGCTCTGTTAATTGTTTTTAGCTGCGATTTGTTCCAAAGAGAGATTTATTTAGTTTAACAGATTAAACCTTGAGTGTAACATTGAGAGTTCATGGCTGTATTTCCAGTCAGTATGGGGTATTGTTTTTTTGGCTCTGTTCAAGGTGATAAGTTTAGTTTTGTGATATTTGTGAATAGGACTGACGGGTGTGAGATCTCTTAGAATGCAAAGAGAAAGAGCCAGTGGGATGCTGTGACCCAGGAATTTGGAGAGTTCAGCTATTACAGTTTTCCAGAAAGGTTGGGTTGGTGCGCGCTGCCAGAAAGAGTGATGATAACAATCTGTTGTGTTGAGGGTGTGTTGTGAACAGATATCTGTCCTAGCCTGTTTGGTGCCCTGGGCGAACACCCCCTCTGGCGCCTCCCTCACAAACACTATAACACAATATATATATATACATAAACAAACATAATAACTTGCATATAAATTGGAAGAAATAGAACTTTAAATATAAAACAAGCACACACAGAAGTCAAAATAAGACATACATATAATAAGTATAAAAGGCATATACAATTAAAGTAAGGCATTCATAAAGTGCACAATTAACATGATTGCACTTCGCACAAGACACATTGATATGAAATAATTGTCATCTAAATCAGGACCTTTCTTGCCTTCCTTGATGCAAAGTCATCAATAATGTCATCATCTAAAATTTGGTCAGCAATTTCATGATTGATGCTGATGATGGCAAGGCCAGTGAGGCGTTCCTGAGACATAGTGGATCTCAGATATGTCTTCACAAGT
>JAQQZU010023767.1:0-13581 GCA_030068025.1 Parauchenoglanis punctatus | reverse complement strand
GAACTGTTTGTAGGTGTGCCAGAGGTTGAATTCGTGTTTGGTGAAGAGCTGTTTGCAGGTGTGCCCGAGGTTGAATTAGTGTTTGGTGAAGAACTGTTTGTAGGTGTGCCAGAGGTTGAATTCGTGTTTGGTGAAGAGCTGTTTGCAGGTGTGCCCGAGGTTGAATTCGTGTTTGGTGAAGAACTGTTTGCAGGTGTGCCCGAGGTTGAATTCGTGTTTGGTGAAGTTGAATTCACTGTGTTTGAAGTTAAATTCTGTGCGGTACATGTTCCTGCTTGACAGAAAAGATAAATTTTTGTCTGCCATTTCACAGAAAACATATTAAAAATAGCAGCCACTTAGTGGTGTTGACTGTGAAAGGTAGCTGCAACATGAGAGCTCTGTAGAAAATTTTTCAAACTGAGGGTTACAAGGAAGTAACCAAAAATAAAATTACAAGTGCATGCAGTGGAACATACTGTGCGTTCACCATGGGAAACACAAAATGTTTAACATATTAGGGCCAATAAAGAGGCTGAATGAGACTACTGACCCCAAAGACCTATCCCTATATTTCTGTTTCTAACATGAATGAACAGAAGTGTGCCAAAGCAGCTGTGGATACAAGTGAACCTAACACTAAACTATTTTAGAGGGAAAATGATATTTCTCCAAATCCAAAAAGTATAGACATTTAAAAGGCTACAAGCCAGGGCATACTGTTTGAAATGAGGTGAAATGAGGGTACTTGTAGAACAAACTCTTACTCTTGGGCTGGAGTAAAATCAAGTACCATTTTTAACATGCTACATACTACCAAGTAGATTTGCTTTAACCATTAGAACCCTACCCTGCTGTAATTTTTCACATATTTTGCAAAGTGGTTAATTCATTGGAGATATCCTTTTAGAAATGCAACAGTAGTTTATCTAGGCCATGGGAGCACATGAACTTGGATGATGAGATAATTTACTGTGTAATTTAAAATAATATATTGTTCCCATTCCCAAAGTTCCTTGTCAGCAAACACAGCGTAATCTTTTTTTAATCATAATGAATTAGTTGAAATTGGAAGATACTGAGAATTATTTAGTTGCCTTCATCTGCTATGTGTGATATTGCACTCAGAAGTATTTATTTTATTTAAGATTGTCATCTTTAGCACTGTGTGTTTCTCATCTGCAGGCAAAGAACTGAAGTTTCCTTTGTACACTATAAAGGTGATAGAGATGCTGTGGACGTTATCATCTGAGTATGTTTTGATTCACACTATTTCATATTTCTAGAAATGCTAGAAACAAATAAGGATAAAAAAAATGGCAGTTTGTAATTTTGAATGAACAAACTTTTTGCCCATTTTTTTTTATGATTTTTGTCTGTACACTCATACAGACAGCCACAAAACAAGAAAAAGACATCTGGATCATGCCTTATAAAAAATGTATTTCTTTCTCCCTTTTCTCTGTAAAAAAACTTAGATAACCTTCTAAAGGTTGACAACAAGATATTCCTTGGTTATGTGTCTTCAACTCTTTTCTGATTGACTGACTTGAATATTTCCTGAAGAACATTCTTGCTGTTATTGCTTGGGCTCATCCTACCACTGCATGGTCTCCCATATGACTCTGAGGATTAAGCCCAGTGAAGGATGTTGTTTGTTATTTGTTATAAAATGTTATTTGTTGTTATCCTGTGCCTTTCTCCCACACACTGAGCGCTTAAATATAACCATTCTATTTATAGAGCAATGCACTGCACTCTCCGACCAATCTGTTTTTGGTTCAGCTGGCTGAACCAAGATGACAACAGTAACTAAGAGGCCCAAACCTGTTCCAGCATGACAATGCCCCTGTGCACAAAGCAGCTCCATGAAGACATGGTGTTCAGGTTAAGGTTGGAGTGGAAGAACTGGAGTGTCCTGCACAGAGCCCTGACCTCAACCCCACTGAACACCTTTGGGATGAACTGGAACTGGAGCTTCCTCGACATCCCAACATCAGCGCCTGACCTCACTAATGCTAATGAACACAAACCCCCACAGCCACGCTCCAACATCTAGTGGTGAGCTTTCGTAGAAGAGTGGAGCGTGTTTTAACAACAAGGGAGAATAAATTCAGCAAGCACTTATGGGTATGATGATCAGTGTTGTACATACATGTACGTACATGTACATACATGGTCATATATGTATATATGGAAACAGAATAATATTGGAGAACTAATTTCTGAATATAATATCATGCAGTCTCTGCAGATATATCCAGTTAGGCTACGATGAGCTACCACTACCATGCTGTGTACACATGAAGCCAAGTATTCTCTCTCACCAACATGTAGATAAGCATTAACTGACAAACAGGCACGCTTAGTTTGGCTGCATACTTATGCATAGATATTTATCTAAGGAGAAATGTGATACTCCTTTGTGACAAAGAACCAAGCACTCAACACAAAGTACCAGTATAAATGATTAATAAAAATAAAAGTAGAAACAAGAGCAGTTTGTACAACATGTTTGACAAGTCTGAGGTTCGATTTGCATACACTGCCAGTTTTTTTTCCCCTAGACAGTTAATGACAGCATTTGTTGTGGGTGTTAGTACTATTTTTGACAGTCGTTTAAGTAATCTCCTATAATACATAAAAACTGCCAATTTCCAGCACTTTATACTGTAATCTAATCTACAATAAATGTTACAGTGATTGCTATGCAGTGTGTTATATAAAAATAATATATTGAAATAAAGATCTGATTTCTGCATAGCTGCAATATAATAAATACATTTCAAGATCTCAGGATAATATAAGTGACCATAGAAATTGAGATGGTATTCAGATTCTTGGGGAAAAAAATACAGAAGAAAACACTTACCTATCAGACACAATATAGCCAGTATAATCCTCCAGTCCATAATGTCGTTTATAACCTAAAAATAAATACATATTTATACAAATTTAATTTTAAGAAAAATAGACATAGTAAGAGTTAATCAAAGTGGACAATGCTTCTACAAAAGTATTTCATCAGACATGAAGGCAAAGTGTTTCTATGGATGTAGGACTTAGGTAGGTAGAATTTTTAGTAATGATTATTTAAAAAATTATGGCAATAAATCTTTCTACTTAAAAGAAAAATACTATACGCAGTAAACAGTGATAAAGTAAACAAAGATAATTTGTGGTCTCACAACCCTGTTTTTTTTTTGTTTTTGTTTTTTTTTTCTTTTTCTTAAACAGCAGTCCCAGGTGCAGTGTGTGCAGTTTTATAAGGAAATAAGCTGTAAGTGTTACTGAGTACTGTTACTTTTTTTTGCAGGTGCCATCATTAGATTTTTTTTTTGTCTGAAAAGAGCTCTTTTCTATAAAATGTTGCTTTAATGACATACAAACATTTTTTGGAAAAGTAATATTTGGAAATCTGAAATATTTTTGTAGAGATGCCATAAGTCATAAAAAAATAACTATAGCAAAATTTGTGCTAAAAACAATAGTGTGGCTCAAGACTTTTGCACAGTATTAAATAACTATATTTAAATTATATATACAATTATATATAAAATACTTTGTATATTTAAAACAAATTTGTTTGATATTTAAAAGAAATTCCATCATGTACACTTGTAATATAAATATAATATTTGTAAATTTAATATTTTAAGCATAATACTTAAGTAAACATTGCATCTTAAAATTTCAATTGTCTACAAGGGACTGATACCATTTATACATTTACCATTATACATCTTTCATCTAGAGAAAAAAAGTAATTCCTCACCTGTGCCCACAGGTAGCAGATGTGGAGTGCTCTAGTGCAGTGGCAGTGTCAAAGTGTAAAATATAGACCAGGTAAATGGGATATTTAACTTGAGTAACAACGTATGTATCATACTTGAGCCCAACCCATGATGTCAAAAGGGCCTCAGAGCCAGTCACAGCATGGCTGCTTGTCATTTACCCTGACAACTTGAAAAACAACATTTCTAACAAATGGCCTTTCCTGCCATTTGGTTTAATTATTCACAGCAGGATAAGGAAAATGTTAAATAAAATCAAGAAAGTGATGGTAAATTATATAATGTTAATCCTCTTAGAGGATCTTCTGTTCTGTTGTTCACACACAACTTTCTCTAAGCAAAGTTAACATACAATCCTGAAAGAAAACAAATAAAAAGTGTGTTGTCAGCGTATGAAAACACATCAATGCGCTAGCTTTTATTTTGGTCATGAGGCTTTCTAATCAATCTTATTTAAAACTAACTAAATAAATAAATACATCAATAATGTTGGGTTATGTGTGGTAAATTATAAATAACAGTAGATTTCCAGTAGATGTTATGGCAATATTTGACATTTCTATTAGTAATATATAGCAATGGATATTGATAGCACAATATATGGCTAATATGATGTAATAATATCAGCCAGCCTTTCTATTTTCCTTATAGTGACCATATGGCACACTGGAGAGTTTGAGTCTAGAAATTGTTCAAGAAGATCTTGGCAAAGAGAGATACAATTATTTTCTATCAAGACATGCAATACAACTCTACGCTTAGACACACTATCACTCTAGAGACGCATAGTCACTTAGACAAATGTTACATGAACAAGCAACCTATGATAAGCAGGTGATGGAACATTGCATACTTGCATGATGAAGTATTCATGGTATTTGCTGAGATCCAGCAGAGATTAATAAAACGCAAGATGGCTGCTCAGGCTGTATTGGCCATATGGTGATACCTCGTTCATATACTGCTTCAAGAATGTGGCAAACTGACTATGAGAGTAATTCTTGGTGCTACGTAAACCTACTTAAAATATGAGATATAAGCTTTTTTGTATGAAAATTGTTACCACACTTAAGTAGATTTCACTCCAGTATTTTTTTTCAGTTATCAGAGTGAGCTCCTGGAAGGGAAAACCATGCCAGCAATGCCAACAGCGCGGATTTGTGAAATCATAGCCCTTAGTCTGTAATTAGATTAGACTAGATCTGCAGGAATTACAGTAAACAGAGTCAGATGAAAAAGTGCAAGATGGGGGCTGTTTACAAGCAGCTGTTCAACCTCAATGAATCTCTTCTTAACCTTTTCAGACAAAACAAATCCACTCTCTGCTTATAGGTATGCGTGTAACAGCAAAGGTAGCACTTTGCAAAGTTAGAATTGAATTAATTGTACCAGGATGGGAGCCTCAGAAGAGAATGCAACTGACAAGGATCAGATCATCCAGTTTGGCTGGTCTGTGCTGTTACAGTTGCGAACCATTTTTAAATAGCTGCTCCTGTAACATATCATCTGGGCTGTCAGCAAATTCAGAGGTGGGAGCCAGGTGTCTTGAAACAGCAATGTATTCTCCCCCAGCATCTTCTTCTTATTCTTTCATAGCAGCATCAAAACAGTCAACTGTGTCCTGCAACATATAGAACTGTGTTTGTCCATCTCTCTCCAGACAATGAAGGACAATGTTTCTGGCATTTTGCCAGGCATTTGCATTTCCACTGAGGACCAAATGCTATAAAAGATATGGCAGGAACATAATTTTCACAAAATATTGATGAAATATATCTAGTAGCTACTAAACATTTTTTGGTAGCTTAGCTTAATGTGGACTGTTTTGTACATCACTCACGCTGGCAAACAGCCACTGTATGGTTAAGCAGAGAGTCAACCCCAAATTCTGCCCAGGCCACATCGGTATTTTTGTTAGCTCTTGAAGGTGCCATAATTTAAGATATTCTATTTTGGTGTTATCTCAATTTACACCAGGCAAATGACCATCCAGAGTCTGAGTTGACATTTATACGTCTTTATGTACACTTGCTCTGTAGTAATCAGCTACCGGTGTCAGAAGGGAACATAATACTCCGCAATAGTACTTAGATGATACATGACATAAGGTCATTCTTTTTAAAATATTTGATCATATTTAATCTAATGATTAACACAACTATCTCAAGGCATTGAAACTAGAATAGGATATTTCTAGAAAAAAAGAAAAAACAGAACTGGTTTGAATATATGCACAATTAGGTGATAGCAATTCTTTAATGGGTAATGTTTCTTTTTAAATATATCTGTTTTCCAAATATTGAAAATATATAACTTTAAGAGGGCTTATGTCTACTAAGAACAAAAACCTACATATCTTTTGTTTCCCATCTCTCTTCATGCTTCATCAACTGTTCTTTCAACACACTTAAAGGTTTTCATGGTGAATGATATATTTTGGAATGGGAAGCTGTATTCCTTGACAGCACTTGCATATGTATTGTCAATAATACATACCTGATTATGTATATTGGTAGGTTTTGTTGCAAACTGTGGGGGGCTGGTATTGGGTCCATTGATGCTGAAGATCAAATTGAATGCTGGAGCTACTACAGAAGTGTTTGTTGAAGAGCTGCTTGCAGTTGTGCTCATGGTTGAAGATGTGTTAGCCGATGAGCTTAGCCTATTAGCCGATGAGCATTGAACTTGTTTTTGTTGAAGTTGAATTAATTGTGGTCTGATTACTTGAGGTATATTCTCCAGCACATGCAGCTGTCAGACAGAAAAGATAAGCTTTGATTGTCAATACACAGCAAATATTTCGAGCAACCACAGTCATGAAAACCAGCTGCAACGTGAGACTTCTTCAGAAATTTCTCCAGGAATCCAACATCCAAAGTTAAAATTCCAAGCAACAGTAGTAACTAATAAAAATTATTTTATGAATAAAATACTATTTAATGACAACAGATATATCTGGCTGGACACAGATGGGCAACCATAATGGTTCCCAAACTTTTTTTTGACAAATGACCCCAAATGGACATTATGAATTTTCTTCAATCCCAAGCCTTGACCACTCTTGAACATTTTATGTTGTCACATTACATTTTATGTGTCAGTAACCTACATACTGTATGTTTCACATAAGTGACTAAAGTCCCAGGGAGCATTCTTTACATTGACTTACCAGTCTAGTGGGAAGAGTGAGTTTACATTGCTTGTCAGCTTTACAAAAATTTAGGAGGTGTGCTTAAAAGGGCTCTTCACACTTTCGTGGCATCCACCGTAAATGACACGTCAGAGCTTAAACATCCATGTCTGTCAGGTTTTCTAAGTTAGACTATGAAATGTTTAACAAGCTCAAGGATCATTTCAAGCTTTACATGTATATACACATATTTCAGTGCTACATATCCTGTAATAAACTGTAATATACTATAAGTAAAATAATGTACATGAGTACATTTTAAATAACAGAATATACTTGAAAACATTAATTGCATTCTTAAGTATGTACTTTTATAAAATATGTACTTAATTGTGCAGTTTTATAGAAACAACTAAGCGCAAGCATCAGATCAGTAGCCCAATGCCTTAACCACTGAGGTCTGAGCTGGACACTGACTGGGAATCAAACCCTGGCTCCCTCCATGGCATTGTTTAACTTGTTATTTATAAATTGCCAAGCTCCTTCATCTTTATAAATTACACTACAATACTATTTAAAACTATACAATGCTATATACTTTTAAGTAGCACTTGGAAACATTTATATTGTATAAAAAAGCAGTATAATACACATAAATAAAGGGTACTTCCTACATCACTTTTTGCAGGTCTGCATTCCATATTGGTACATTCTCCCACATAATAATAAATCCTGGTTCAGATCCTTAGGAACCTTAGGAACTTGTGCTCTGCTGGAGAAGAGGCTCATAGGAGCCATGATATCCCTCTCCTGGATAGCACTCTTTTTTATACTTTTTCAACTCTGCTTTTAATAACATCATTCCTAGATAAACTGAGACACCAAGATGATAATTAATTACAGGTTAAAGCATATCCCCCACTACTCCAGTGTAGAGTGTCACAAGTTCCTGGGAAGAGTCATACAAATGAGAGAACAATGCTAACAAAATCAGCAAAAAAAACCCAACGGCACACAGACTTTCTGAGACATCTCAAGACATTTGGGTTGTCACAAGCTCTGCTGGTTTGATTCTACTCAGCCATCATTGATTCAGTTATGCAATCCTCCATCTAGTTCCTCTCCTCTAACTGTCATTCCTCAACACTAACTTTTATTTCTCTCTGCTAACTTCACTCCTACGGCAAGAGAATTTACCCCAGATGTTTTTCTGAGATTGGAGGTAACCAAAGAAACCAATGCAAACATACTGAGAACATTCAAATCTCAACTCTGACATTAACTCAAGTTCAGGATTGAACCTTGGACCCTGTAAGGTGGCAAAGCTACCCACTGCACCACTGTGCCATTGTTCAATGAAACTAAGATAAACTGACCATAAGAGATTGATACACTTTTATGAAATTGTTCAGGCTAGGTTATTCTACATAACATGACTAAAGAGAGAATAACATCATTAAAACTCACCTGTGTCCACAGGTAGCAGATGTGAAGGGTTCCCAGCCTAGTATCTGTGTCAAAGTGTAAAATGTAGAGCAATTCAATGATATTTAATGTAATTTAAATAAATAAAGTGTGTTTAAGCAAGTAAATTAATTACACATGTAATTATGTGAAACACATGACTTGGAAAGAGCATGTGACCCAATAAGAGCTTGGTATGGATTATTTACTCTGAAAACTTGAAAAACACAAGAATTTAATTTCAGACATATTTCCTGTTTTCGGCTTTTTGTAAAGGTGCTGGTAAATTTTTGCAATGTTAAACATCCATCTCAGTTGATCTTCTGTATTGTTCACACTGTACACTGATACCCCGTCCTAGTGTCACCTTTCTCTCAACAAACTCCACAAACAGGTCTGAAAGAGAACATGAAAAAGATGAAAAGTATATTTGTTAACATACATAAATACAAGAATGTTCAAAACATTATTTAAAGAAAAAGAGAAAAATAAAAGAAAAAGAGAAAAATAATGATAATGAATGTTAATGAACATTTAAACCTCAACTATACCAAACCTTAAATAAGACTATTTAGATTTCTTTTAAATAGGTGTAATACCCTCCTATTGTGTTTCAGGTGAATTGGACCAATTTACAAGTTTTCTTTCTCACAAATGTAGTTCATTTAATCTGAATGTCATAAAGTTCCTAAACACTGTACACACAGGACATCTGAACACACAAAATACATTTTGATGATTTTCATTAAATTATGGCTGTTATAGTCCAGTTCCTCAGCCACTTTCTGTTACAGTCTGATTAAGCCCTAAAATGGGCATCTGCAGTTTGGGTATCAGGTGACAAAACTCTCTCATCCTTTGACCAACTCTTTGGTACCTCAGGGTATCTGAGCATTGTCCCAACGGGAGGAAGATTGGGGTTTGACTTTTGGCAGTGTCACAAAGAAAATGCCATGCTGCTGAGTATGCCCTGGAATTTCCCACTCTCACCACTGGTAGCAGTTGGAACCAACCAGCCCTGAAAACCACTTTCTATTATGCTCTAAATGCAGAGGTGCTCATTAAAATGGCCTGCTGCAATGATCAAGTATCCCTAGACTCCCTGTTCGAGCTAGCTATCCATCTCAGTGACCTGATGAGGAACAGAACAGAACAGCCTCCCAGACTTCCTGTCCAACAGACCAACCAGATCCCATGCAACTCTCCCACACCATGTTAAACCACACTGAATGAGAAAGAAGAAAATGAGAGAGACTATGCTTTTAACTGTAGAGAACCCAATACATTCTCTGTCATGCCTTCACCCCACAGAACTCCCTGTAAAAGTCACAAACCCATCCTACCTCCTGCTTGCTTTTTCAGTGCTCTCACTCGGGAATTCGATTATGAGATAGTTAACAATCTACCATATCACTTCCTGAATATTGCCCTCCATAACATGCTTTCATTCCCCCAAGGTTATGAAGAAGACTCATGATGTGGGCACACACCACTCCAGCAACTGGTCACCAAGGCACTTAATGTGTGTACCACTTACTAAAGGCAAAATACTGGTAGCCCAACATGATAACTGACAAACAAATTCATCTCTTCCTGTACAGCCCAGTCCAAGGTTCCCAGTGCACTATCTGCTGGAAAACTCATGCCGTTACCTACAACAACTCAAACCCTGGTCCCACATCACCAGAGACTTTGTCACTGCCTTGCCGATATTACAGGGAATTATGGTGATACTTGTAGTCATTGACTGATTTTTGAAGTCCCTAATCCTCATACCAGTGCCCAGTCTCCCAACAGATTTCTAGACTGCTGAAATAATTTTTTTAATAATTAAGTTTTTCATTACTTTGGCATCCCAGAGAATATAGTTAGTAATCAAGGTCAATGTACATCATGCATCTAGTATAGCTTCATGGAGTAACTGGAAGTCTCCTTCAACCTAACTTCTGGATATCATCCACAAGCTAATGGTCAAGTTGGAAGGGCAAATCAATAGGTGGGATGTTTTTTGACATCCTTCTGTTCAGAAAATCAATAGGATTTGGGTTCAGTTTCTCCCATGGACCGAATACATGCCGAACTCAGTGTGCCACTTTGCTACCCAGCTAACACAGCTTCAGTGCATGCTCAGATACCAACCACCTCTGTCCCTGTGGAATGTCTCTCCCACAGATGTCCCTGCAGTCGACATATACAGTTGCGCTTGAAAGTTTGTGAACCCTTTAGAATTTTCTATATTACTACATAAATATGACCTAAAACACCATCAGATTTTCACACAAGTCCTAAAAATAGATTAAAAGAAACCTGTAAAACAAATGAGACGAAAATATTATACTTGGTCATTTATTTATTGAGGAAAATGATCGAATATTACATATTTGTGAGTGGCAAAAGTATGCTTACACTTTCAAGCACAACTGTACATAGTCAAATGCATGCATTCACCGAAACCTAATCAAGACTCCATGTCCCAGAATCCTCAGTGGCCTACAAACATGGGTGCTCATGACACCAAATCCCAGACCTCATATTCACTCTTCCATTCACAGTTTCCTGACTTTTAATTTGTTGCACTGTTTTGAGTTACAGCCACTGCATTTAAGGACACCAGGATTCACTTGCAAAGTATACACAGGATACCATTTGCAAAGTAATGCTCTGTGTAACTGATTGCCAGAACTTACCAAGCCTTTGTTTACATGCATGCTTTCATGGTTTGTGAATTTGATAATTTTATGCTAATTATTGTGCTAAGCCTCTGATATACCTATCTGCTGATTATTTGAACTTTGCCTGGTTTAACTCTGCCTTTGATGATGTTTTGGATTTTGTCTGCTTCCCTGCACTAAATAAACTCCTGCTGTTTTACAACCACCTACTGCCTGCTCATCTGACATTTAACTAGTAAAATGTACCTAAATTTGAATAGGATATAAGCAATACTGAGAGGATAAATATATTAGATATATTAGATATATTTTTCACTACTTTTCCCATGAAGACATCAGAGAGAGTTAAATTTTTCCTTACCAAAACTCATCTATCACAACCAGAACAGTCAAAAGAAAGAAATGAGTATCTAAGGAGTTTCCTAAAATATAACCCTGCAAAATGAACACCTCCCTTTTTCACTTCTGCTCCGATTGTTTCTCTGAGGCAGGATTATACTTTTATAAGTGTCGTTTATTTTCCTTAAGTGGCATTTGATTCAATAAAATTATTAATAAACAACCTCAGTCTCTTGAGGAGAAATTCATTTGTACCAAAAATTTAAGTCTATAAAAATTGACATAAACAACAAGATCATATTTTAGTAAGACATTAGAGTGATGTGTAAGGTTCACATATGTATTGGTCCATAAATGTACTTTCTCAGAGATGTTGTCTCTTTATTTCCAGTTATTTCAGTACAATGGTTAAAATGCTATACTAAACATGAAAACATTTTATGTATTTTTTTATAATTTTCAACAAAGCATAAGAAGGGATTTTACACATGTCTGACTATCACAAATCTTGCTCATTGATCTGAAAGTCATTCGCTTTATTCCATGTTAAAAATGTTTAATATAGAAATATGGTGTGAAAATTGTTAGACTCCAGCCCAAATTTCACCACATTTTAATATTACAAATTGGAAAATGAATTGAAAAGAATAGCATTTGCAATGTTGAAATTTGCCTCTTGGGGCTAGCTGTACCACAGCATGGATCTTCAAGTTAGCTGCTGTCTCTTACATAGAACCTGCCTTCATAATTACCACAGACCCTAAAATTTTATTAAGCGCTTTAATAGGACATGATTGCTCAGCAATTTAGCATTTTGTGGTAGTGACCAGAAGAAATCAAATTCCAGGACTGTCCAAAATGATGGTTGGTCCCAGATATTTAAAATCTGTTACTGACTTGCAAATGCTGTCTAAAGGGATAGTTTGTCTGACATCTTAAGTGGCAGTTTGCATTCTATTATAATTATTATGAACAAGACCATTGAGCTTATCACAAAGTGATAAAAATGTGCAGAAATGGCAGAACAATTATACTTACTGAAGATTTTACGGTACACTGACTGTCATGCCTTTTTTCTTTGTCTGAGAAAGAATGAGTTGACGCTTTAAAAGAGAGTAATGTCTTGGGTGCCTAAAGTGCCTAAAGTTCTTGTGTACAAATTAAATACTGCCAAACCAGTCTGGACACACACGTACAGACACATATCTCAACACACCCATGTTCCCAGCTTTTACGTTTCTTTCAGAACTCGCAAGTTCACATTGCTGAAAACATGTAAAATGATTGGTCTGGCTGTTCCTCTGGCTGTTGCAGTGTCTGCATGAGGAGTGAATGGTAGATGCATGAACATTTTGATGACTGCCATCATGCCTTTTTTCTCATTTCTGACTAAAGAAACCTATCACGTTTAATTATCATGTGCCTAAAGAGTGCTGTAACTCTCTTTATACAGTGAATTTTGTGTGCTTCAGTTGCACACACCTTCAAAAATTCTAAATTAACTCTAAACTACTACTACAAAAAATAACTAACTGTAAATATTCTACTGTAAATAAACTAACTGTAACAGTTAAAGACAGTGCAAAAATTATAAATATTCTCTAAACTAATTAAAACAAAAAGTAAACATTGTAAACATTGTATGCAGTCAAGAAAGTGACACAGTGGGGTTATGAGAAATATAATGTTGTACATTTGGTATAATAAAAAGCTGCATTGAATTGGAGAGAGATTGCTTGTAGATGATCCTTGTTCTTAGCTGTTGAGAATCCTAACGACCTGTGGGTGATTGGATTACACATTGGTTTGGTTTTCAGATTACACCGTAATGCATCCTGTCACTTTCTATCATAAAGCAATAGTAAGCAACCAGATTGGTGGTGTTCATTACAAAGCCTTCGACTGATCAGTGTCACTGTAGTTATCTATAGACAGTTAACTACACTGTCTTACTAGTACTTAACTACACATTTACTAGTAAGAAGACAAGTAAGCCAGTCCAGAGCAGAGCTCTCAATACTCAGTTCAAGCTTCAACCTTAGAAGAACAATGAAGTGACACACTGGATCAAAGGCTGCACTCAGGCTGTTACACAAGTGAGCAACAATTGGCTATCACTGCACAGTAAAGTTTTTGCTTCTTGAACACTGTTGGGTGTTTCTTGTAGATTTTTGGGTGCTGATCACGAATATCACATCAAAAT
>JAQQZU010023766.1:0-13774 GCA_030068025.1 Parauchenoglanis punctatus | reverse complement strand
AGAACAGCTGAAAAGATCATCGGAGTCTCTCTTCCCTCCATCACTGACATTCACCACACACGCTGCATCCGCAAAGCAATTAGCATTGTGGACGACCGCACACACCCCTCACACACACTATTTAACCTCCTGCCATCTGGCAAAAGGTACCGAAGTATTCGGGCCCTCACTGCAAGATTCTGTAATAGATGTACACTCCTTTACCTAAAACTGCACCAAAAAAACTCTGCACATTTTGCACCTCATATTAAATTCGGATTAGCGCTGCTCTGTCTTGTTTTTGTCTTGTCTTATGTCTGCACTGGTTGCATATTTGCACACTTTGTGCCTATGTTGTTTTTGCCATGTCTGCACAGTTTGCACACATGCACTTTATGTTGTCTTCTATTGTCTACTGTTGCACACATACATATTTTTGTACTTTTATGTTGTCTTGCATGTAGCACCTTGGTCCTGGAGAAACGATGTCTCGTTTCACTGTAAGCTGTATTACATGTATGTAGTTGAAATGACTATAAAAGCCACTTGACTTGACTTGAATGCAGCTGCACGACTTGTTTTCAACCTTCCCAAATTTTCCCACAGCATCCCATTGCTATGCTTCCTTCACTGGCTTTCTGTAGCTGCCCGCATCAGATTCAAAACACTGATGCTTGCCTACAAAGCCAGAAATGGACCAGCACCCTCCTTCGTCAAAGCACTTATCACACCCTGCACTGCACCGCGCTCCCTCTGATCCTCCATCACTTCTCGACTGGTTCCACCATCTCTCATGGTAGACATGCATTTAAACTCTTCTGTTTTGGCACGTAGGTTGTGGAATGAACTTCCCCTAGATATCCGAACAGCTGAGTCACTGGGTGTCTTCAAACAAAGACCTTCCTTCTTTCGAAGTACTTTGGACTAGCACTTTATTTATTCTTCACTTCAAAAAACAAAACCCTTTCTGTATTACTTGCCAACAGAGTTTTTATTGTTATGGCATTCTTAGCCCAGGTCCTAGTGAACCAGTATCAGAATACAATTACTGATCGAGACTTGAAAGCACTTATGTAAGTCCCTCTGGATAAGGGGAATCTTCTATATGCTGTAAATGTAATGTAAATAGAATGCTGACTTGAATACTGCAAATAAATATTTTAAATATCTTTTGTATATAATATAAAAAAAATAAATAAAACCAATTGAATGATCAAGGAAAGGTTATTCAAATAAAACCCCAAGAATAATCAAATAAAAAAAATTATCAAAAAATAATTGGTAGTTGCAGCCCTAAATAAGAACAATATATTACATGCACATGTGCACACAACATTTCAAGAGTCTCACAACACCACACTAGTCTTGAGTGAAATCACAGCTAATCAGTCACCAATTCATTATCATGGTCTCTAGTGAAAAAATTGTTCAAAGACTTCACCTTCCACATCTGTTCTAGTTGTTCCATCTTGGTACTTCTCGATCTTCTCATGCTCCTTCTTCCTGATGTTACGGTCAGCTGGGATTGCCACGTTTTGGCCAGCTAGTCGACGAGTCGAGGTTCTACGGTCCTACACGTTCCAGTTCTTTCTTCAGCCTTTGGTACTACTTGATCTTCTCATCCTCCTTCTTCCTGGTGTTACAGTCAGCTGGGATTGCCATGTCTGTCACTATTGCTGTTTACTGCTCCTTATCAACCTTCTCTATGTCTGGTTGTTTGGCCTGCCACTGCTCATCTGTCTGGAACCTGATGTCCATAGGACCTTAGCTCTGTTGTTCTCAACCATTTTCGGTCAAGTTTCCCATTGGGACTTGGGAACTTCTAGCCCATAATTGGTGGAGATGTTTCTGTACACTATCCCCACCACTTGGTTATGCCTTTCAGTATATGCCTCTGTTCTGTCCTTCAGGCCTGCTTTTTCTAACCACTGGTAGGATTTCCTGAGGTCAGCTACTTCCTCTATCTGCTGGTGGTACGGAGGGGCTTGATCTTCCATGACGCCTTGTTATCTTCTGTCTTCTGCTGCCTGAGACGCTCTTTCATCAGTTCATCCTCGGGGGGCCCATCTTCTTGATGTATTCATGAATATTCCTTGGCTCCGAGACTCACTAATCTCACTCAACCCCCTTCTGTCTGTTCGTAGAGTCTCAGGGAGCTGGACTTCGGATGGAACCCTCTATGCATCGTGAGGAGTTTCTTGACATCAGTGCCATGTATTTCCTCCTCTGGCCAGCTCACTATTCCAGCTGGGTATCTGATGGTTGGTAGGGCATACATGTTGATGGCTTGGATATTATTCCTACCATTTAGCTGGATTCTGAGCACCTGTCTGACCCTTTGGAGATATGTGGCAGTAAACATAGCATACAAATACAGGCACTGGCCCATAATACTAGGAAATTTTTCAATGTGGAGTGGAGTGTACCTTGGAGATCTGTCACGACATTCCTCTGCAGATATTTCTGCAAACTTGGGACACAAACTATCATGTTGAAGCATGGTTTGGCATAGTTAAGCATTCTGTCCTGCAACTCAAGAGAAGGATGAGGACAGCAGAATTGTAAATGCAAAATGTATACCTCTTTGAAAGGGAGATTGCACTAAGATTGCACAATACACTGATCATATTATAAAAATGGACATGGCCATAAAGTTTCAGATAAGATGTCTAAAATCAGGGAAGCTGGAAATAAAAGACAAGTGCAAAACACACCACTACACCAGGTCAAAGTATTAGCACACCCAGCAAACTGCCAGTTCCCAAAGGCAGGAAAGCACAGAAAATGAAAAGAGCAAAGAAGAGAAAGCCAGTACCTGAAGCAGCAAGTTCACCTGGAAGTGCAGAACTGCAGCATGTAAAAGAGGAAGACAGTGACACACATTACTTCACTCTTGAGGAAGTGGGAGAATGAAAAGATGAGGTATGAAAAACAGAGAATTTATTCATGGTCACCTTTATAATTAATCAAACTGAAAATATAAATATGCTATTACTACTTTTACAGGTTTCCAAAGGTTTGATGGGTCCTTCCATTGTGTGCCAGAGGAGGAAAAAACTGCCTTTTCTACAAATGCAAGGGTATGTAGACATTACAAGAATTATGAGAAATAATAAAAAATAAACATAAATTAAGTATCACAAAGTTTGGTTGTTTTCTTCTTTCATGTTTGCATATTATTCATAGGTGAATCAGCTGTTCTCAAAAAATGGAGATGATGCTATTCTGTCTGTGGTGACATCAAGGGATCACTCTGTGTTTTATGTCTTACATGCTTCAGAGTTACTGTGTGAATGAGGACATTTAGGGATAGGTAATTATTTTTAGATTAACTTTTCAAACAAAATGATACTGATGTGTATGTTCACAGTAAAAGAAGCATTGATCATGTTTAACCTTATTTCCAGGTCATTGATAATTACTTCCAAATTCAAAGGAACAAAAACAAACAAGGAAAAGAGCTATATCATTTACACCTCTACACCATGATGTAGAGACGGGGAGCACATCCCTGTATTGGTCCTCCAGTTCTTCCAGGTCCTGACACTGAGATGGTGTCAGGTCGTATCCCTTCTCCTCCATCTCCTGGGAGCATGGAACACAGAATAGACCAGACCCCACAGCAGCTATCGGCTCTCACCAATGTTTCATTAAGTTGACATGATATTTTTGTGTCTCAGCATGCTTACCTGGCTGTTGAAGGTGGTAGTTAATCGGGCCCACTCTCTCCATTATGGTGTAGGGGCCTTCCCAGCGTGCCAGGAACTTACACGCACCATCGGGGACTAGGAGCAGTACTTGGTCGCCAGCTTGGAATTCGTGTGGCTGTACACCCATGTTGTACATGCACTGCTGCTCCCTCTGGGCTGCTGCCACATGCTCCCTGATGATGGGCCTGACCTTCTGGATTCGTTCCTGCATCTCCCCAACATAGTTGATCAGGAAGTGATAGGGAGATGGCTGTACCTCCCACCCCTCCCTGGCAACATCCAGGAGTCCCCGGGGCCGGCTTCCGAACAGGAGCTCAAATGGAGTAAACCCCGTTGAGGCCTGAGGTGTTTCCCAGATGGCAAATAACACATAGAGGGGAGCAGGTCCCAGTTTTGTCCCTCAGCATCGATGACTCTGTGGATCATGTGCTTCAGATACATGCACTCCACCAAGCCATCAGTCTGAGGATGGTACACGGACTTCTAGAGATGTTGAATCTGCAACAGCCAGCAGAGGTCTTTCATCAGCTGGGAGACGAATGGAGTACCTTTATCGGTCAGGATGTTAGGACCTTAGGGATCCTGAAGCGGCTGAAGTGGAAGACGAGTTCGTGTGTGATATTCATGCAAGTGGCCTTACACAGCGGGATCGCCTCCGGGTACCACATAGAATAATCCACTACCACCAGGATGTATTCATGGCCCCATCGGCCCTACCAGGTCCATGCCCACCCGCTCAAATAGCACCTCAATGACGGTGAGGGGGATGAGAGGTGCAAGCTCCGGTTTACATGGAGAGGTGCGCTGGCACTTGACACGGGCCCGCCAGAACCTCTGCACCTTGGTCTTGGATTCTTTTGAGGGTGTTGTACACTCCCAAGTGACCTCCCAGTGGCTATGCATGAGCCAGCTGCAAAATGGAGCTTGTCTTTGAGTGGGGCACCACCAGGAGATCTGTAGGCTCACCATGCCTCTGGCAGTGGTAATACAGGAGGCCATTTCAGGTGTGGAAGTACGAGGTGGGGAGTCGGGCTCCGGGGTGCTGCTCCTCTACATTGATTTTTAGCACCTGGCTCCAGCAGTGCTTCAGCCACTTCAGCCTCCTGTAGGCCAGTCTCGACCTACAAGGAGAGGAACCGGGAGATCGTGGATTAGTCTCGCAGTAACAGGCAACTCACCTTTCCGATGCCCTAGGCAAACCTCCATGGCCAGCTTGGCCCTCGTGCTGGGCTGTCCTCTCAAAAGTGCTTGGGTACATGTTGTCTCGAGTCATCTTCATCAGATGGTGGAGCATGTCCTGGATGAGGTTGGGGAGAGCAACGGTGGCTTTGGGCAGCACCCACAGTGCGGCCAACTCCTGACTCATCACTCGTAGCCCCTGAACCAACTCTTGATTAACTCTTGATTTACTGGCGAACTGTCTATGGTGCTGATTTATGGAGTTTAAGGGGTTAAAAACAAGACACATTTACACATGTGACAAGGTACAGCATAAGGCTACACATGTTTATAGCTTAAATCATGGGGTTTCTATTGATATAAAAAGGATCTAGTTTATTTGCATATATTGGCCACATTTGTTATCATGGTCATATTGTTTTGGTAATAAAACAGTAATTAATGTCAAATATCCACTATAAATAGTGTCATGGACACTAAGCAGAATTTAATTTTTATTCTTAATTGTGCAAAGTGATAAATCCCTGCATTTACCACGATGCTTCAATTAATTCTCTACAGAACATTTGAGAAGGGTATATGTTCTTGGCCCTCTTGGACTGATTGGTAATTAATCACAAATAGGCTCTGAAACTTTATCCATCCATCCATTTTCTGCTGCTTATCTGGGTAGTGGTCACAGGGACAGCAGTTCCAGCAGAGATGCTGAGGGATCCCTCTACTCAAGCTCTTTTGGGGAACCCAAGGCATTCCCAAGCCACCCGAGAGAGAGAATCTCTACAGTGTGTCCTCGGTCTGCCCCATGGTCTCCTCCCAGTTAGACATGCCTGGAACACCTTACCTAGGAGTTGTCTGGAATGCATCCCAGTAGATCCACCAGTAAATTGACAGCTTTGCTGGAAATGGAACATTTGAGGCAATGACTCCATCACCAACCCAGGACAGGCAATCCACCCTTTTCTAACTAAGAACCATGGGATTGGATTTGGAGGTGCTGATTCTTTTCCCCACTGCTTCACACCTGGCTGCAATCCATACCGGTGCAAGCTGGAGGTCACAGATCAATGAGGCCAACAGGACCACATCATCCACAAAAAAATCAAAGATGCAGTTCTGAGCCCACTGAACCGGACACCCTCCACCCCTTGGCTGCACCTACAAATTCTGTCCATAAATACTATGAACAGAATTGGTTACATAAGGCAGCCCTGGAGTTGGCCAGCACCCACCAGGAACAAGTTTGACTTACTGCCAGCAATGCGAACCAAGCTCTTGCTCTGGTTATATAAGGACCGAATCACTTGACAACATTAGGAAGGACTTGAAGGATAAACGCGCTGTGCTTCTGATTATCTCCTTCGCGCTTTGTACGGAAATGCGCACTTCCGCAATGTGACGCAAGCTATGGAGGACTACAGCTCCAGTGAGCACATGTTCCCGGGCTCATCGTCACATGAACAGTGATTCAATCACGCCATGTTTAAAAGGACTCACAGTTTGACTCTTAGTCTGCGAAGCATTGGTCTGGCCTCTGTATACGCTACTGCCAAGCCCTGATTTCCTCTGTTTGTGTTTTCTGTTTTTTTAGACTCTGTTTTCCCTGTTCTAGATTATTGCTTTTGCCTAGCCTGATACTGTGTTTGCCGATTGACTGACCTAGTTTCTGTACATTGGATTACTCTTGTTGCCTGCCATTTCTGTGCTGTTGCTGGTGTTTAAATAAACACAGTGGATTCTATTATGCCATCTCCTAACCTGCTCATGTGTTCAACCAAACCCTGATGATGTGACAGCAAACTCAATTTCATAATACTTCTTTTCACATCGGACAAATGTAGATGCAATAGTTGTTGTGAAAGTACTTGTTTATGTTTACATTATTTTCTACAGATGGGGTCCAGCAGTATGTCCTCCTTTCCTGATTTGCCTGGACACATCAAGATTGGGAGCAGTTCAGAAGAGTTTGCAAGGCGTAATATTGCCGAAAATGCCATGTGTAATCATAAAGTGTGTTTCTGTTAAGGTTTCTCCATTTCCTATAAATAATCCTTAAAAAAATCTGGACATAAAGCTTTTAATTATTAAAAACAATCTGCATATTTTCAAACAATTTTTTTCTATCAATGACAATGAGAAAATAATGATTATGAAGCAAATGAATTAATTTAACAAATTATCTGCAAGTTTCACAAGTGTCAAAGTACATATGTGAAGGTCCAGTCATGTTTTTCAAGTTGAAATGGAGTTAATCTGTACAGTCTTCAGAGCATTGTGATGGTTTACATACCACCTGCATAGGAAATAATGGATTAGAAGCATATAAGTTAATTTCACAAATTGTCTGCAAGTTTCACAACTGCCAAAGTGCATGATACATGGAGGTCCAGTCATGTTCTTTGACCACATGTTGAAAATTAGTTGCTCTATGGCTTTGGAGCATTATAATGGCATATGTCTGTTTCTATTATTATTTACAGGTTTCAAGGGTGTTTGTCAGCCCTGTATGTGCTGGTTATTTTGTGTAAGCATATCAAACATTGTAATGAAGGTTAACGTGTAATAACTGTTTTTTACGAAATTCCTTGTTTTTCCATTTGTGACTTCTATTTTGAAATGTCGTGGTCTGTCAAAAAGCCTGGTTACAGCGTGAATCCACTACAGGAGCTGGATTATTTCACATTTTCATAATTTATTAAAGGTATTTATTGAGTAACTAATTTGTCTATGTAATTTCACAAACACACATGGGTTTGTGAATGTATGCAGAGAATATACAGGGAATATACAGAAAATACAGAGAAGATTCTTGAATGTCTGGTGAATATTGAACCCACTGATAACTTGAATCCGGTTGTGCTTTTCGCCAAACTACCACCACCATGTTTCATAGATAGGATAAGGTTCTTATGCTGTAATGCAGTGTTTTCCTTTCTCCAAACATAATGCTTCTAGTTTAAACCAAAATGTTCTATTTTGGTCTCAGTCATCCACAAAACATTTTCCATGTGATCTTTAGCAAACTGTCAATGGGCAGCAATGTTGTTTTTGGAGAGTTAAAACAGAACCCTAAGATTTTACATTCAGATTAACCATGGTTTCAGGATGAGTGACTGGTTTATCTGCAGTTGCTTGGAACACATTCATTAACTATCATTACCTTTCATTATGTACAAGTGCAATTGGATTCAACTCAAATCAGGCTAACCATCTTGGGGGCCCATGATGATAATGGGGTTCTAAGCATTCATTTAGTATGCTTATGCCTTGGGCTGTCCTTGGGTAGACTGGTATGACTGGTATAAGTCATGGCAGCATTGCTGGTGTCTAACCATTGATGAAGAGCCAATCCAAGGCATGGCAATGGATGTACAATAGTCAACCAACAAAGTGTATTTGTAATAAAGTGTTTGATTAATGTACTCAGTTTTATAGGCAAATAACTGAATGGTCTGAACAGTAACCATTTCATTTTGTGTTGTCCTAGAATGATGCTGCATTGAGACCTTTAGAAGAGACAGAACAAGGACCAGAAACTGAACCTTTTGTTGTTTAGAAGTTGTTGTTGAAAAGGTCGTGTTGAAAATGTTTTAAAAGAGTAGCACAGGTTTCGTAATGTTCCAATTAGAGAATGAGCAGAGGGTGGGGATCACATTAGAATTCATATACTGTATGATTTTAAAATTGAATAAATGGCTAATAAAAGTATATTTGCTTTTGTTTTAAAATGTTGAACTAGATACATAAATGAAAAAAGAACCTAGTTGTAACAGTAGATGTTCAAATGAAAACACAAAAAACAGTAATCTCTTTTAAATTAATCTTTCACAGGAGTTAAAAACTATATAGCTTATGTATAGTATATAAGAATGCATTAAGTCATGGTATGGAAACATCCAAGAAAGCACCTCGAAAGTCATAAACTCAGATTAATGAATGATTCCCAGGACCCTACAAAATGTCTATATGAAGTAAATTCTAAATGTTATTATGACTTTTGAGGACATTCAGGGAATGTTGTAAGGATGCCTTTTTGTTGGCTGGGTAATGCCTCCACCTTAGATTCTAAGGGACAAACTTGTCCACCACCAACTCGTTTTTCCAAATATGAAATCATTGCTTGCACAAATTCACACTTTAACCAAGTGTAACTTATAAATGTATTACTTTTAATCTCTGAAATACAGTAGGTAACGTCTGCGTGTGACTGACCCAATCCACTGAGTATACTACCAGATCATCTAAATATGCAGAACAATTGGGAACATCACCTAATACTGTATTGATAAGCCTCTGAAAAGTAGCTGGAGCATTTTTCTATCTGAAATCTATTACTGTATATTGTAAAAAATTATCTGGTGTAACAAATGCTGAGATGTCAGAGCCTTTTGTGGTTAATGGTACTTGCCATTATCCTTTTAGAAGATACAACTTGTTCACAAACCGAGCAGCTCAAATGCTATCAACACAATTATCCATATGGGGCAGAACAAATCTGAGACAGTGATCATATTAACCTTTTGATAAGATAGGAACTAGTAGACAAGGCAAACTCCATGGACTTTTACTTGGTTTAACAAAACCATGTTCTAACAAAAACACCACTTCTTGTTGCATGACAGTTTTTTTTTTTAGCAGCATTTAGATGGTATGGGTGTTGTTTACATGGAGAACTAGTAGTAACTTTAATATCATATAATATCTGGATACTCATAAATAAGCCTACCAAGGTCTTCTCACTGATCCTGTTCTAAGTGAACAAGTTTAGAAGATATGTCAGCTAGAATTTCTGAGTTGGAAAGTTTCGTGCTATTCAAACTCGGCAAGCTTAAACCATAAACATCTTTGTAGGTTACATTTCTTTGTGGGTTCAGGTGACGGATCTAAGGGCCTCAGGGGTCAATCCAGCTATTACATCCTTGCCTGGCATCTTTCTCACATAAGCTTTTAACATATTTATGTGACATACAGTATGTGGGCTTTCTTCCTGCTCTCAGGGGTTTTAATCACATATTCTGTCTCTCAACTTCCTTTCTACCACATAAAGACCGAAAAAAATTTGCTACTAGAGCCTATCCAGGAATAGGTAATAAGATTAAAACATTATCTCCAGGATTGTTCAATTTAATTCATTTTTCTGTATAGCACTGTTAACAGATAGTCACAAAGCAGCTTTACAGAAGTGTATAAATTCTGAATATAAACTTAAATTTATCTCTATATACAGTATATCTCTAATGAGCAAGCCTGTGGCAAGGAAAAACTCCCTGAGACAACAAGAGGAAGAAACCTTGAGAAGAACCAGACTCAAAAGGGAACCCATCCTCATTTGGGTCACATTGGATAGTGCAATTTCAACTAACACTCTTCTGTAATAGTTAGAATTTGAGTGCTATGCCATTGTAGCATAACCACTCTTGTTAACAGCATTCCAATGCTATCTTCACAGTTCTAGGTGTATGTTGAGGCAGTTCATATCGTGCCATCCTCAACAGGAGCAAGTGGTTTCCAAGTGATGACACCAGGATGGATCAGGCAGGTCTGGAAAGCAGAAGGGGTCAGAAGTAATAAGTATCTTGATCAGATTTAATTATCTTAGGCAAACCAAAAATAGAAAAGAATTTTACTAATGTTTGAATTATAATTGGTGCAGTAATTCTTCATAAAGGGATTGCCTCTGGAAATCAAGCCATGCCTTTATCCTGGCTGCTCAAACTTGAACTTGATTTGTCTTGCCTTTCCTGTTTTCTTCTTAGTGACAAACAATTAACAGCAATATGACCTGGTTGATGGCAGTAAAAGCACTCATGTCTCTGAGGTTCGAGATGGTTTGCTAACTGAAGTGCTAAGTTTTGTTCTTCCCTCCGATGCACTCAGCTCAACTTGACTTAAAAACTTTCTTGGGTAAGAACAAATTCATCTACCAAAACTGAAGCATGAGATACTGTCATAACAGTTTTCTTCATTTAAATGTTGGATGACACATTCAGGGAGACAGTTTTTAAATTCCATCGACAGAAGGAGTACTCTAAGGGATTCATAATCAGTCACTTTGCTTGCACCACACCATTTATCAAAGAGATTTCCTGTGACGTTCAGGTGGGATGAGGTGGTTGGCGTTTCCCTTCTTTCTTAACTCTATGTACATCTGGGAGTGTGATCTAAGACTCCGGAAATGTTGTCTATATGCCTCTGGTACTAATTCATAATCTCTCAAAATTGCCGCTTTTACTACTTCATATTGTAGACTATCGCTAAGCAATAAGGCTGAACAAACTTCCTGTGCCTTTCAACGTGCCTTTTTGTTCCAAACCACCATTGTCACTAGTTGCCTTAACCAGGAATCAAACCCCAGTCTCCCATGCTAAAGTCATTGCTGTTATATAATATTATTTAATTATTTAACTAAAATTGTTATTTTCCATTTGTGTGTAATGGTTATAGTATACAGTATATGAAAACCATATATAATGTATATTTATCAATATACGGCCATTCATAGTCCATGCATATATTGCAGTATATTGGAAAATATGAGCACTAGTTGCCCATATATGAAAATGTATTATTTAATATATTGCATTACACAGTAAGGCCTTGGTTCATGAACTTAATCCATTCCGGGATGTAAAACAAAACATTTTTTCCCATTGAAATTAATGTAAATACAATTAATCCATTCCAGCCTCAGAAATATGGTATTTTTTACATTTTTAAGTGTTTTTTTGTGATCAATATAGAATGAAATTAAAATATCCTTAATTAGAGACAAATAACACTAAATTAAATAAAACTACTGTAATTTACCTTTGTTGTTTATATTTGCTTGCACAGGTGGATGGTGAAGGAGGAGAGGAGGAGGAGGAAGCTACTGATTCGAAGGGGATCCCCTTCCATTAAAACACTGGGCAACTCTGATTCGGGAGTTTTTTCTCTTCTCTGCACCTTTTTAGGTGGTTCCATTTCTGATTTGCGCACAAGAAATTTTTCTAAAGAAATTTGTGTTTTTCTTTGCTGCAGAATTTTCCTGAAGTGGGATATCGCATTGTCATTCAAAATGTTAATTGCCCTATTGGCCACAACTTTGTTAGGGTGGTGCTTTTCAATAAATTCCTGCACTTCACTCCACTTACTTCAAATGTCCTTTATCTGAGCACTAGTAATTTCCTCCCTTTCTTCCTCTTCCTCTGATGAATGATCCTCCTGTATGGCCTTCACTTGCTCACTCTGCAACTCAACAAGCTCTTCTGTGGTGAGTTCTTCTCGATGGTCCTCCAACAACTCTTCCACGTCAGCATTGTCGACCTCCAAGCCCATACTCTTGCCCATGGACACAATTTCATCCACCACTTTTACCACTGTCTGTTCCTCAAACCCCTCAATGTCTCTCTCTGCAATGCAGCTTGGCCAAAGTTTCCTCATTCCAGGCTTTATCGATGAGGTTGATGCAGTGGAGGATGTTAAAGTGCTCCTTACAAAAATCACGAAGGGTCAAATCCATGTCATTACTGACCTGGAAACACCTGGAAAGCAGTGCCTTGGTGTACAGCTTTTTGAAATTTGAAATGACCTGTTGATCCATGGGCTGCAGTAGTGGAGTCATATTGGGTGGAAGAAATTTGACCTTGATGAAGTCGTACTCCATATCCAGGTCTTCCTCCAAACCTGGTGGATGTGCAGGAGCATTATCCATTAAGAGAGGACATTTAAGAGGCAGTTTCTTACCCTAAAGATATTTCTTGACAGTTAGAGCAAACACTTCAGTTAGCCACTCCATAAATAAAATCCACGTTACCCATGCCTTGCTATTTGCCATCCACATTAAAGACGTGGGGATTTTCAGAGCAGTAGACAAGAAGTGGTTTTATCTTACAGTCACCACTTGCATTAGTGCAAAACAAAAGCATAAGCCTATCCTTCATTGGCTTGTGTCCAGGCAGTGCCTTCTCCTCTTGGGTGATGTAAGTCCTTTTTGGCATTTTTTTCCAGAATAATCTAGTCTCATCACAATTGAACACTTGTGAGATGTAGCCTTCACTTTCAACAAACTTTGCAAATTCGTCCACAAATTCGTTCACTGCTTTTTCCTTTGAACTAGCAGCCTCTCCATGCCTTACAACACTATGAATTCCACTTCGTCGGTGAAAGTTTTCGAACCACCCTCTACTCGCTTTAAAATCTTCACTTTTGGCACTTGTAGTCTGTGTTTTTGCCAACAAATCACTGTGCAACTGCCTAGCCTGTTCACAAATTATTTCCTTGCTAACACTATCTCCATCCAGCTGTTTTTCATTTATCCAAACTAACAACCGTTTTTCCATTTCCTGTAGCACTTTGGACCTTTTCTTACTTAACACAGTCACTCCTTTAGCAACATCAGCCACCTTTACTGCCTCTTTGTTCTTTAGAATCGTGCAGATTGTCAATTTCGCCATATTGTACTGCTTGGCGATGTTGGAAACACGAATGTCATTCTCATGTTTAGCAATAATTTCCTTCTTTACTTCAATAGTAATACGCTTAGGCTTCTTACTGCTGCTATTACTAACACTTTTCTCCTTCTTAGGTGGCATAATGAGGGCTAAAATAACAGAAAGTGCAAAAAAGAACAAAAAGTTATGTTTTTGAAGACAGCACTCAGACGAACAATGTTTACGCCAAGCATGCCAAAGCACAACTGAGCAGGTGCTTCCATGGGATTGTGGGCAGTGTGCATTCGTACCCCAAAGCATCAGTCGTGAACCAAGCTAAAATTTGTTTGCAAAACTATTTCGTGAACCAATTTGTTCATGAAATGGGGCGTTCATGAACAAAAATCCTACTGTGTTTTCCAATATCCATCCATCCATTATCTATACCGCTTTATCCATCTGGGTCGCGGGGAAGCTGGAGCCAATCCCAGCATCTTC
>JAQQZU010023765.1:0-13776 GCA_030068025.1 Parauchenoglanis punctatus | reverse complement strand
TTAAATTCATAGTTTGTATTTTTTGCCTGATATTGTCAATCTTGTCATTGAAAAAAGTCATGAAGTCATTGCTACTGAATGTTGATGGTATGGATGTTTCTGTGGCATTCTTATTCCTAGTTAATTTTGCTACAGTATTAAATAAGAATCAAGGATTTTTTTTTGTTGTCTTCTTTTAGATTTTAGAAACACATTGATCGAGCAGCACTAAGGGCTTTCCTGTAGCTCAGTAGGCTCTCCTTCCTTCCTTTCATGATATTGCCTCACATGCTGGATTTGTCTGCTTTTGTATATTAAACATCCTAAACTGCAATTACATCTGTCTACTGCCTCTGTCTAACACACAAACAAGTTTTTAATATGAGCCATTTTTTTCTAAAACTGTAGAATGTATTCAAATACATTTGACTATCAGTATGTTAAGAAATGAACTGTTTTTGGTTCTTTGTATTTTTCACGGACTGATCAAATTCAAGACTTGCTTTCTCTGCAAATAGATAATGTCAGTGAAGTGGACTATTGTAGTCTATATTTAAGTTTAACCCTTTAACTACTAAAGGTGGCACCATTGGATCCAGTTGCACATCAATTAGCATTTCTCACATTCATACTGTTGAAATACTCACTTTAGGGAAAAAACCTTAAAACTAAAGGCAAAAAACAACATTTTTACCTAGACATAACACAATTTATGGGCCTAAAAAGTGTGAAACAGGGGATTAAGGGATAAGGGACAAATTTAAGTCTCTTTAAAAGCTGAAAGCTTTCCAGATCTTTTCTATTAAATAGCTGATAGCTCGTTAATAGAAAACTTTCCAGGCGATGCCAACACTACTGACATCAATCAAAACTATATTCTATTCTTCAAAGCAGTTTTAATAAACATCCACAGATTTAATCTAACCCAAATAAATTAGTTTATTTGCATTAACATTAGAGATTAATATTATGGACTCAGATCAGCATGGCAAATTTGTTTGCTATAAAAAGACACGTCATTGCTGAAATTTCCCCCAGACAGCACCAAATATAATTATTAAAATTGCCCCAGATCAGTTAGTGTCTGACAGGACAGTTCATGGTACCAAACAGCTAGTGGCATGGTTAAGCAATGAAAGTGGGTCACTCACTACAGCAGCACACTATGCAACTTCCCTGTAGAACATATGCAACTAACAGAATGAATAAAACCACAAAAAAAACTCACGAAGGTGAGATCTCTCTGGCTGTGCATGTATAGCTACAGAAGTACATTTGAAATAATGTTAATATTGGAAAGAATCATTGAGGATAATTGTGGAGTGTGTTTAATTAAATATTAGAGGCACTATAGTGGTACAAATTGTATTATAGACTCATTTTCCAGATAACAGTTAATTCCCTGTAAATAAAATGAATGCTGCAACATAAGGTAATTTAAAAAATGCTCAATCTGAAATAGTACACAGAACTTTATAGAGAGCATGAGGAGAGGAACAAGTAGGAGTGCAGTGGCATGATTAACAACTCTGGAAATGTTAAGAAATAAAAAAACAAACATTATTTTTGCATTTGACAGACTAATCTAATTCTTACCATTAAAGGCAAAAGCTGAGTGTAAACCTCTAACTCCTGTGGGCTCAAAGATTGAAGTTGAGCCTACAGGAGACTACCAGCACTGTGTAAGCCTTTCATCTGTTAAAAAAAATCTTATAAATTTGTCATCCCTAATTTACACATGGGGGAAACTTCCAGTAGTGAAATGACAAGACATTGAGGCACTTCAGTAGGCTGAAGTGACTACAGACAAAGGACCTTACTTAACAGTGAAGCTTATGTGATAGAGAGCTAGTGCAGTACATACGGTGTGACTCCCACTTAGCTGAAATGATCTTTGAGAGGTACAAATGATAGATTTACAAACACAAGTCTAAGTGTCTGCTCAATATATTTGATTAGAGACATGTAAACATCCTTCAATAATTCAGTACATGAGACATAGCAAAGGTATGAGGCCAAGATCTAATAATAGTTTGAGTTTTAGGCCTTCAGCTCAACTACATCTACTTCAATTAGGACAGCAAAAAATTCAGAACAGAATTTGTTGGACTATAATAATAACAGGTGGCACGGTGGTTCAGTGGTTAGCACTGTCACCTCACAGCAAGAAGGTCCTGGGTTCGATCCCTGGGTCACACAGGGTCCCTTTCTGTGTGGAATTTGCATGTTCTCCCCGTGCATGCGTGGGTTTCCTCCCACAGTCCAAAGACATGCAGATTAGGTCAACTGGCTACACTAAATTGCCCATAGGTATGAATGCGAGCGTGTGCGGTTGTTTGTCTTTGTTGGCCCTTGGTGGACTGGCGACCTGCCCAGGGTGTACCCTGCCTTTCGCCTGAAGCTGCTGGGATTGGCTCCAGCTTCCAGATAATGGATGGATAATAATAACAATATGTTTTGCCATGTTGATTTATAAATTATAAGTCATTAGTACTGCAATATAGCACTTGCAAATTGGGGCTACAATAACATCATTAATACGAGGAGGCGCTGCACATTCAATTTTGGGAAAAAACAAATTGAAATGTTAAAGTGTTAGGGTGAGGTATAAAGCAGATCTTTGTCCTCTGCATATATATAAAACCAACATGTTGATAACTCCTGATGTTCAGATGGGAACTCACAAGATGACATGCAGTCAGAACTCTTTGTTAGCATGCACACACTCAAACACATGCACACACACACACACACACACACACACACACACATACGCACACACATCATAACTTTCATTTAATGAGTTTGGTGAATTGGGTGAAATGTGTGATGTGCTCATATGCTGGAATTAAATTTCAGTGTTACCATGATTTGAGATGAAGATGAGATGAAGTGCTCTTGCTTTTCCTCTGTTCTTTATGCTTCACTGAAGGCATCCATATCTCATATCTCACTGCTTCATCCACATACTGGGTAATACAAAAGTTAATGTTGTCTTCATCCTCATATTGATCATTTTGTCTATGGAAAATATAATACATTCAGCATGTTAAAAACTAACTCGTTTCCAGTTCTTGTTCAAGAATAGCCTGTGTCTACAAATGTTAATGTTTCC
The DNA here is from genome assembly GCA_030068025.1 of Parauchenoglanis punctatus. Lineage (NCBI taxonomy): Eukaryota > Metazoa > Chordata > Actinopteri > Siluriformes > Auchenoglanididae > Parauchenoglanis > Parauchenoglanis punctatus. Next base: position 10,682 of record JAQQZU010023765.1, on the reverse strand, counting down.
CCTGACAGTACCACATCTGATAACAACACATAAGCTCAGCAACAACCCTTTAAAAGATTATAACGTATTTTATATCAGACAAACCACAAAAATGTGCAGTGTAAGGAACTATATGGGAAAAGGAAATATATTAAGCATCTCTTACTGAAGGTCAGAAAGACAAAGTGGTATGTGATTTAATAAAGTTCAGACCAAAGCTGCATTTATCAGCTATTTTGCTATTTTATTACTCTATTTATGTATTCAAACACAGCAGTCAGTGTTTGAAAGTTGAAAATACAGTTTTACATACAAATATTCAGTTACGTGGTTGGCAAAGTGGCATAGTGGTTAGTGTTGTGTCAGTATGTGGGAGTATGTGTGCATGTGAGTTCTTCCAGGTTCTCCTCCCATAAATATACTTGTACATGGAATGGGTACTCTGAATTGTCCCTAAATGTGTTTGAGTGGCAGATCTCTCTCTCTCTCTCTGTGTGTGGGTGTGTGTGCGTGCGTGCGTGTGTATGTGTGTGCGTGTGTGTTTCTTCTGGTGTTTCTCGAGGCGAAGTAGTAGAGTTTTGTTGAATGAATGAATGAATGAATTAATTAATTAACTATTTTGTGGTTTAGGCCCACTTTAGTTTAAATCTGGCTGTAGATATGAATTTTTGAAGTATTAAACAGATACAGATACACCAATAATTCAGACGAATGAATGAATATACTGTTAAGTTCTGGATGTGGTGAGTTGCGGAATTCTGGACAATACCATATAATACCATGTAATAGCATTTAATACAGTAAAACCTAATAAAATCAGACCAGACAGAACATACTAATAGTCATATCATAAGTACTTGGATCAAAATCTGCACTAAGCAGGTTGTTAAGCAAACATGGATATATTTTATGCTGAAAAGGAGAAAGGGTCACCAGATTAGACCAACACATATGCAGGGCCAGATATCAACCATGTGGTGATTTCTTTCTAGTAACATAGAAAGTTGTGTGCTTTCTTTCAAATGTCCTAAGCTACCTCACAATGTTAAGTGACTGGCACATTAAATAGATCCAGCAGCAGGCAAGCCCCATCTCAGAGAAAGCATATACAGCCTGCTGGCAGGTATGCAGGGTGTGGCCAGACACATGTGCAGGTAGGAGGCGGCAGTAAAAGTAAAAGATGTTTATTAACACACAGAGGCAAAGTTACAAAGTCGGCAGGCAAACTCACAGTCCAAAACATAAACATTGTTCAGGCGATCAGCAGACCAAACAGAAACATGGAAACCAGACGAGGTAAACACAATCATAACTGACAAAACAACCATGGGAATACAAAAAGGCTTGGGAATAGCAGAAACAGTGTTGTAACTAAACTAATGCTTTGCAAACTAAAAGTGTAACTGAGAGTCCTTTTAAACTGTGTGAGGGTGTGTATATTGGATGCACCTGCATCCAATTAACAAGTCATGGGTGGGAGCATCAGGCATCTAAGTCCAAGGTTGCCGTTTGCATAACTTGTAGGCGCATGCTGTAGCGGTTTGCACAACAGAGATCATCGGGCACAGACAGTGTTGTGCGTGCAATGAGGGACAGATCATAACATAAGCTGTTCAGACTAATGAGACTGTCATGCCATATTTGAAGAGACTTAAAAGTAACTGGAAGTGGCTAACTAGAGGAAGAAAGTACACAAATCTGTCGGGTCTAAGGCACCATAACTTACCACCCCTTGTCAAAACTGGACAAAGTTTTGCTCTGCTTGACATGACAGACGATGACAGTATCTGACAAATTTAGTTTAAGTGAAGTAATGCTGCTCGAACCATGGTTTGTATATTGCAATATTGGACAAAGTCTCTTAAAGCAAACACTGAATATACCACAAATATGACATGTAGGGATTACATTTAAAGACACAAACAGCCAATCATGTGGGCTGGTTTGAGTATTTCAGAAACTCCTGATCTCCTGGGATTTTCACCCACAATATTATCTATATAATATTCACAGAATAGTGTGAAAAACAGAATATATTGAGTGAGCAACAGTTCTGTAGGTGAACTGTGGAAACACCTTATTAATAGAGGTTAGAGGAAAATGGGCAGATTGGTTTGAGCTGCCAGGAAGGACACAATAACTCAAATAATCACTCTTTACAACATTGGTGAGCAGAAAAGCATTTCAGCATGCACAAAACATTGAACCATGTGGTGGATAGGTTAGAACAGCAGAAGAACACATTGGGTTTCACGAAGCCAAGAACAGAAATCTGAGGTTATCATGAGCACACATTCACCCAAACTGGAACCAAAATATAGAATATAAGTGTGTTCATTATTAGGCAAACTCAAGTGTAATAATAAAAATAATGGCAAATAATAAAATGGCTTTATAGTCAAAATATAGACATGCAGAATTGTAATCTTGATATAGACTAAAGTAAAAAAAAGTAGAAACTAGATAAACAGTGTCTTAACAATCCAACGGAAGGAAGACTTTGTTTACTATAACAAAAGGAAGACTTTGTATATTTACAGAGTGAAATGAGTATAAATTACAAACAACTGAAAGCAGTGAATGGAAGACGATCAATATTTGACAGTCACTTTTGTTAGTGAGAGATGGCATGGACAGGTGTGACTATGTCAGGTATTCTATATGAGCAAGGGTTCGAAGATGTTATCAGATGATACCGAGAAATGCTCCTCATGGCAATAGTCTCACTGTCTGCCAAAAAGGATAACTGCTAAACATCCAACAGTTGATGTAGGCAGGTTATTCATCCACTGGCCCTTTTGACCCACACAGAAGATCTGACAGGTGTAAGAAGACAGAGATTGAAAATTGGAAATATAATAATTGTAAATAGTAGAATACTGCAGAAATTTGTATTAATATTGCAAAAGTCCAAGAGACTTTGGACTTAATTTGGCATACTTAAATTAATCATGAAATTTTGTATAGGGCAGGCTCCTGTTGTTCTAAGAAAGACAGCAGTTTTTAGTTGAGAAACTCTACCTGGCCTTTCTCTACCTGAGGGTGGAACTCAGCTTTAAAGCTGACACTGATATTGCGCAACTGCTTCCCAAAAATATGAGCTGACATGCAAGCTTTATTTAGAGACTGTGCTCAGGCAGATAATTCAGCTCTGAACACATGCTAAAATAATGCTTTCTTTATTTACACGAGGTGGGCAATCTGGTGAGAGAATGAGTCTGCAGGGTTTTGAAAAATGGTCTTTGATTACATATGTAGTGGCTTTGCTTTATTGTAATGGCTCATCTGTGACACAGTCTATTACAGAATGATAGCAGGGGCATTGCAGATGAGATGAAATCCAGAATACTGGTTGGAAGTTGATAAGGGGATTTATGGAATACTTACAAAACACTTGGTGTATTGATGTTCATCAATAAGCTGAGAGCTAGACCTTTTATTAACCCAAATATTCTCGAATGAATCAAAAAGTGCACATCACAGCATCATTCAAGTTTCGTGCTTGGGCAATGTTAGCAACTACGCTGATGCATACTTTGCATGAGTCCAATTGATATGTACCCAAGCCTACCTCTTTCCAGATTTGTGGGGTCAAACATGATCAAGCATGGTATGGATCACCTAGTGTTATTATGCCCCTCACACTAGGTGTTCTCTCACTAGGTTCAACTGCCTTATACCGCAACCGGGAGAAATTGTCCCCCCTCCCCACTGGTCTGTACTCACATTGAACTAAACGATCCACTCCGTGGGCACGTCACAATGCATCACGGTGCAACACGATGCAACTTTTTGTGTTGAAGAAAAGTGCTCTCGATTAGCACGATGGAAACTATTTTTTGGCATGGTCCATTTTAGGCATGGTCACACATGAAAGCTGAAATTGTGATCTATTGTATCATATTCATCTTTTGATCTTGAACCTAATTTAATCATACACAATAGCTAAAATTGTACTGTAAACAAAATTGTAAACAAAATAATTTGATTGCTCTTTGAGTACTTTCAGAGGGGACTGTATTTGCATTTTATACTTACTAAATTGGTGCAAGAAAGCCTGGAAGAGTTTCTGCACCATTGCATTGCTCTCCCCCTCTCCTCACCCTCTGTTGTTTCCCTTCTCCCTGATTCTGAGAAACATCTTTTCATGTTACTGACAATTTAGAAACACTGCTTTATCAGAACAGATAAAAAAAATAAAAAATTCTTAATGAAATAAAATATACTTGGGCAGAGGTTAATTTACGTAAGCACCTTACACTGTACCTCAGCTGTTAAAGGTTGCATGATGTCAGTATGAATATTTCTTTCTTTCTTTTTTTGCTCTAAATGATTCTGAGAATGGTGTCCCTTAGAGTTTCTTGGGGTTTATCTGGACCAGGAACTAGGGATGGGAATTGATAAGTTTATATTGATACCAATGCCAGTATTAATCCTACTTATTGATTCTATCAGTCCTCTACTTTATTGATTCTTTTATCCTTTCCAGATCAATTATCTGTGTGGAAAATAAGTAGGCCTACACAGGTTTTCAACATCAACATAGCTGTTTTAGTAACTCAGTGTAGAATGTCTGTCTAACAATATTTGAACATTTTAAAATTAGCATGAAAGCATTTTGATGGTTTGTTATGATAACCTCCACGCTTCTGGGAAGGTTGATAATGATTAGCGTTACCAGCATGATAATGCCCCTGGGTACCATGCAAGGTCCATGAATACACGGTTTGCTAAGGATGGTGTGGAAGAACTCGAGTGCCCTGCACAGAGCCCTGTTCTCATCCCCACTGAACTCTCTTGGGATGAACTGGAACACAGACAGTACATCAGTGCCTGTGCAAGTGTCCAGATACTTTTGGCCATATAGCCAAGAAACAACCACATATTATTCTAATCTCATGGACAGGTGATGAGACATCATTGCACCATTTTAACAAGAAGTACATGAAGATTAATGAGTCAGTCACTACATAAGAACGATTGCAGAGCCAGGGGTGTAAGAGCTTTGCTGCAAGAACATTTTTGCATATACAAGTAAATTTTCAATGAATAGGAATAACTGTAGGGTGGCATGATAGCCTATGTATGGTAAGCAATTTGGCAATGTCAATTTTCACTACCAAAACAACAATTCAGTCAAAAATAAATAAATAAAACTAACTAATATAGCTATATGATATGATATAGCTAGCTATTTGCTTATCTATTATTAGATAGATAGATAGATAGACAGACAGACAGACAGACAGACAGAGATAACTGAATACCCCAAATTGAGATTGTGGGTGCTACATTACAATCTCCTCCTTTTTATAAATGCAAAGCTCTTTAAAAACAAATAAGAATGAAATAATTCAAACATTTCCTTAAATATGTTCTGAAATGTTAGAGCCATGTACTGCTGACCAGTCTAGACCTAGAAAGCATGGTGATGTTCTCTGTGTGCTAATGACATGCGTTCTCATCAAAAAGCATCTCAAATATTCTAGTTAGTGTCATATTTATATCCTAACGCTGTACGACCCCAATCTGCATTATTATTAAGCTAAAAACACGAAGTCGGGTGACAGCGTCACCACAAGCAGTGTACATGAACTGGTAACCAGTTCTTAATGTTATGGTGTTTTGGGTTTTTGGGACCTAACTCTATTTTGAACAGTAACTCCTTCAGAATTATTGTACACAAATGTGAGAGCAATTCTGCAATGAAGAAAATACAAAAAATAAGGAAAAAGCAGTTAATTGTGTGCCTGAATTACACTGTCAATTAACACATTTTGCCATCCAACATGTTTAGTCTAAGTCAAAGTCGCAGTGTTTGTTGGATAGGTGCATTGCCAAGTTGCTTGTGTTGGTTGCTTTGCAGTAGAGGGATTTATCACACATTTGAATATGAGGCTTCTTGTGTCTGTTCACTGCCTGTCTTCAAGGTATGAAAAATATGCCCAAAACACACTTTTTTAGCCTGCCTTTTCTACAAGTAAGAGTCATAAAAATTGTTTTCGTTACCCGTTCATTTGTTACCAGAGTCACTGTGCATGTCTCACCAAGTGAAATAAGCATAAATGATCATAAATTCCCCAATTACTGCATCAGTCCCTCCAGATATAAGGCACACATATTCGCTATGGCTCTTGCTGAAAAAGTATTCTTGTTTCCAGCTCTACCGAAATCGCTCCTTCTCACTGTTAACTTTGCACTTTTGTTTCTGTAACAGTGACTAAATATCATTCAGTACGTTCATCTGCAGGTGTAGTGAGAGAAAGAAAGCCTTTTGCAATTCAGCTAAGTGTGCTAGAGTTATTGGAGTAATTTTAGAGTAGAGTAAAATTAAAGTAACCTGCAACTCATTCTTTACTTGAGTCATCTCTGACAGGCAATGTCGGAAGTGATTATTTTTTATTCACAAAATCCACTCTCGTTGACTATTGATTATTCGACCAAGCTAGTTAATGCAGTACAGGGTTCTTACCCTGCTCTCAGGACAACATATTCTCCGTAAGCCATTTAATGGTTCAGCAAATGTTTAAAAGTCGAAATTACAGTATAATGAATAGGCCAGTTGCTATTATCCTTCACTCTTTCGTTCACTGTCTGTTATCTGCTCGATGAGCAGCGGGATTCTTACACATGCGGCGTCGTGAAGAAAGTTTTCAACAGAACTATCAGACTTGAACTATCAGTCGCGCTATGTTCACTTCAAATCCCTACTCTTGCAGCAATATGAAGCCAGTAGAGAGAGACCGAGAGAGATAACGTCTTCGAGGTCCACAGTTCTTTTAAAGTGAATCATGCGACTTAGATTCAAATTATGTGATGCGGCTCACTAAAATAATTCACTATACGTAACCCTGCCACTCATACCCTGCTAAAAACAGTAGCTTAAACACCTAGGTTCGCAGTCTTCTGTGTAAATTACTAACAAAATTTATTTGAAACAAAATAAACATAGCTAAGTAGATGACCATATATATATATAAGGCTGTTCAATAAGAGAGCACATTGTAAGAGAAAGATCTGCCCCTACTGTAGCCTTCACTATTCGAAGTACCAACAAATAGCCTGCACCTTTTGATCTATGTAAGTGTGGAAGATCATAAGAAACCACAAGTTTGCTCAGGTACTGTGGTGTGAGCCCATTCAGTGCTTTATAGGTCAATAGTAGTATGTTATAATCAGTGCTAAATTTGATTGGTAGCCAATGCAGTCTAGATAAGATAAGGATGATGTGCTCATATATCCTTGTTCTAGTAAGGACTCTTGCTGCTGCATTCTGGGCTACCTTGAACTTGTTTATGCACCTCCTGGAATATGCAGACAGTAAGGCATTATAATAATCTAAACTATAGGTAGCAAAAGCATAAACTAGCTTTTCTTCATCATGCAGTGACATATTTTTTTATATTAGCAATATTTCTGATGAGAATCAGTCAAATAAATCCTGAACCAGGAGAGGGTTGTTCCCTTAACACCAACAAACTTTTCTAATCTATCAAGGAGAATAGAATGATCAATGATGTTGAAAGCTGCACTAAGGTCAAGTAACACAAGTAAGGAGACACAACCCAGAGGCCAAAAGTAGGTAATTTACCACTTTAACCAGCGCTGTGTCTGTGCTGACTGATACGTTTCATGAATGCTATTCCTACATAGACACAAGCATAACTGCAGTGCTACTTTTCTAGGCTCTATGAAATAAAGGAAAGGTTGAATATTGGCCTATAGTTGGACAGCTGACTGGGGTCCAGACTGAGTTTTTTAATCAGGGGTTTGAGTTTAATTTGGTTTAAAACTGCTAATTTAAAGGATTTAGGCACATAATCAATGCTAAGGGAAGTATTTATTATTTTTAGAATAGGTTCGATTGCGTCTGGCATTACCTGTTTGAGGAAATATAGAGGTAAGGGATCAGCTTGATTTTGATGAGGAAATTAGTGAAATTATTTCAGTCTCTTGAAGGGGGATAAAGCATTCTATTGGCTGATAGTGTTATATTGTTGTCTGCAGTGTTAGTTTTCACATTGTCTAGTTTTAAATTCATAATCTGTATTTTTTCCTGATATTGTTTATGTTGTCATTGAAAAAATTCATGTAGTCATTGCTTCTGCATATTGATGGTAAGAATGTTTCTGTGGTGGTCTTATTCCTAGTTAATTTTGCTACAGTTTTAAATAAAACATTTGAATTGTTTTTATTATATTCTGTATTATGTTATATATGTTACAGTGGAGAGATACATTGAACAAGCAGCACTAAGACCTTTCCTATAGCTCACAAGGCTCTCCTTCCATGCTAATTTGAATACTATCAATTTAGTTTGATGCCACTTACGTTCTAATTTCTGGGTGGTCTGTTTTAGGGTGCTAATTTTTTCTCTCGAATTATTTTTCTTTTAAGTGGAGCTACATAGTCTAGTGTAGAGTGAAACGTTGACTCTAAGCATTTAGTGGTCTGATCGAGTTCTGAGGAGCCTGACGCATTGGGATGGGGCCAGAGCATACTACTGCATTGGACATCGCCTTCGCTAGTTTAAACACCTCTACAAAGTTACACTTAGTAACCTCTGACTGACGAAGGACTATATCATAAGCTCCTATATGAACTACTATCTTAGTATTAGTAGTTAGTATAGAAAACCTATGCTTGCCTAAGACCCTAAGATTACCTGCTATGTCTGCCACCTGGATCCTGGTTTACACCTAACAAAATCTGCTGGTGCCCCTTAAGTCCTAGTTAATTTCACATACCTTAAGATAAAGTCTCCTATGACCAGAGCTCTTTCAGGTTTCTCAGTGGGTGTTTCTCTGAGGAGAGCAAACCTGTTAGACACATGAAGAGGAGTGGTGCTCCCGTGGGCAAGCCTTAGTGTTAGTTTTGGCTTTGCGATTATGCTGCAGAGTCATCACCCATTCACCATGCTGTGAGGGCGCTAATGCTGGAGCTGGGGGATTACCAACTCTGCCAAAGACATCCAGACATTCCCCTACAGACAGTACACTACTCTCACTCTAACTAACCTGGACACCCACCTCTAAAGCCAAAAGGGCCAGAGACTCTTTTTCACATTGCCTGATGAAGGTGAGAGCATGGAAGATGCTGTTAATGTGTAACATAGTGGCTGAGCGCAAAGCATTCAGAAAGCATGCACAAGCTTCTCATGAATGCGTGCTACACTATGTTGCAGCTTTGCAAAACCTAGTGGCTACGTGTGAGTTTGCATTCAGTATAGATGAAATGCTTTGTGATCAGTTGGTGGAAAACACCAATTCTCGCATTTGAGAGTGACTGTTTCTCGAACCAGATTTAACTTTACAGAGAGCCATTACATTTGCTGGTGATCACTCAGTGCCTGTGCAAGCTGTCTCTTCAACACCTGCTGCACGCCACCCACAAAACTGCCTTCTCCACCTGCTAATACACCACCTACTGCTCCTTCTTGTCCTCCTGCTGTTACGTCTCGTCATGCATCCAGCCGAACCTGCTAATGCAGTGGATCTGACTGACATCTTGCACATGATCAATCCTGCCCCACTGTGTCAGTTAAGTATAAGAACTATAACAAGACTGGACATTTTGCAAGAGTGTGTCATTTAACACAAACACGCTCTGTGCATGAAATTGCCTTGCCATAAGTTCAGATTCATTACTTGCATGAGCACACAGCATCTGACAAGGTTTGATGCACAGTTAACATTAAGACTGATTGCCTATGGTGCTGACTGTGGATTCAGGCTCTTCAGTGTCCATTCTGCTGAAATGCCTGTATGGAAAGTACTTCAAAGGAGAACAGCTATTGCCTCATATAATTACGTTAGTGATCTACTCCTGTTCTCCCTTTCCAGTTATCGGCTGCTTACCTTTTACTGTATCCTGGGATAATGCTATATGTCAGACATCCTTCTTCATTGTGGAATCTGTTACTGCTCTGCTGGCATGGATCTGATCAATGGCTTGTGCTTTAAAGGCTCAACTGTCCAGCCTGCCACTATGATGACTTCTGCTCCTGTGATGGCCACTGCTTCACTGTCTCTGACTGCTCTTGGCTGCACAAAAGGGTTTGTGTATAAAGTTAAAATATCACAGACTGTTATTGTTGTGTATTAAGTACAACTATGTTCGGAATTGTTTAAGCAGACAACTGGAAGGACACAACACGCAGACTGGTAAAAGAAAACAGTTATATTTTATTTATGAACCAAACAGTAACCGCTACACGAGCCATCCACAGCCTCAGGCGAAGGGGGAAGGCACAGTGCCCCTCGTGGCACAGTATCAATATACTGTACACATTGACCGAAACAACCGATAAGAGACCAACACAGGTGATTACAAAAATAGAAGTCTGCTTCCAAATTAAAACCTCTCAAAATAATGAAATCATTTATCTCTGTGTTGGAACACCACAGCTCCTCCCCTGTAAATTATTAACTCATCTTGAACCCATAACATACATACAGTAGTACATCATTTTTTTTCATACTTCATCCACATCTGCAGTTACAAGTTCAGTCTTTCAGGAGGACGTATGTTTCTCACAGGACGAATGTTGCGTTCCACAACCGGCGGTGGCGATGGTACTCTGGGTTGTTCTACTACAGTCTTTGGCACAGATTGTTCCCAGTCACAGCCTGTATTGAACTCATCAAAGTCCAAACCTGTTTCTGCACCAGAGTCCACTTGTCTCTGTGCAGGATTTACCTTGG
>JAQQZU010023764.1:0-13778 GCA_030068025.1 Parauchenoglanis punctatus | reverse complement strand
CCTCAGCACCTGATTGGGAAGCTGAGCATGCTGGGCCTGAACACCTCTCTCTGCAACTGGATCCTGGACTTCCTGACGAAGAGACCTCAGTCTGTCTGGATTGGAAACAGTATCTCCAACACCACCACACTGAGCACTGGGGCCCCCAGGGCTGTGTGCTCAGTCCACTACTGTTCACTCTGCTGACTCACGACTGTGCAGCAATGCACAGCTCCAACTACATTACCAAGTTTGCTGATGACATGACCGTGGTGGGTCATCAGCAAGAATGATGATCACCACACAGAGAGGAGGTGCAGCAGCTAACGGAATAGTGCAAAGTCAACAACCTGTCTCTGAATGTGGACAAAATCAAAGAGATGATTGTTGACTTCAGAAGAGCACGGAGCGACCTCGCGCCACTCAACATAGACGGATCCTCTGTGGAGATCGTCAAGAGCACCAAATTCCTTGGTGTTGACTTGGCGGAGAACCTCTCCTGGTCCCTCAACATCAGCTCCATAGCTAGGAAAGCCCAGCAGTGTCTCTACTTCCTGCGAAGGCTTATGAAAGTCCATCTCCCACCACCCATCCTCACCACATTCCACAGAGGGACTATTGAGGGCATTCTGAGCAGCTGCATCACTTTCTGGTATGGAAATTGCACCGTATTGGACCGCAAGACCCTACAGCGGATAGTGACAACAGCTGAGAAGATGAGTCTCTCTTCTCTCTATCACAGACATTCAATCCACACACTGCATCCGCAAAGCCACCAGCATTGTGGACAACCCCACACACCCCTCACACACACTCTTCACCCTCCTGCCATCTGGCAAGAGGTACCGAAGCATTCGGGCCCTCACTGCCAGACTCTGTAATAGTTTCTTCTCCCAAGCCATCAGACTCCTGAACACTCAGGGACTGACTGACTGACACACACACACACACACACAAATGTATTTGTATACTCATTTACCATTTTTGCACATTAGATTTTGATTAGTGCTGCACTGTCTTGTAATATTTGCACTGTTTGAAGTGTTGCATGTTTGCACACTTGCACTTTATGTTGTCTTGTTATGTTTGCACACATGCACTTTATGTTGTCTTATGTTGTCTTCTGTTGCACACGTGCACTTTTGTACTTCTGTGACATTTTGACATGATTTAAATCCAATTACCTGTCCAGCACAAAATAGGCACCTTCGGTCACTCCGAAGTGATCAGTGATTTCCATCTGGGAAAAGCCAGATGAAAATCAGATGGAAGCCAGACTTCTTTGAAGGCGTCCTCCCTTCCTGTTCCCTTCCTATTTCTTGTGTTAAATAATAAGTATGATCCTCCATTTTTAAAAAGTTTAGGTTCTCAAACATGTTAGCCAGAAAAAATTTCTTTCTTTTTTCTTACTTCATGCTGCTGTCGTGAACTAATAAAAATATAGCTAAATGTTTACTTTACATATTGGTTTATCTCAAAGAACTGTTCAGTTTTATAGTTGTTGACAGTCGAGGCTAAGCCCCACAACATTATGCACAATTTGGTCTACAACATGTCTTGGGTCAATTCTTCTAGCAGTAGAGCAATAAGCACACTCTTGGCCACCATCTTTAAAGTGCTATCTGCTAACAGTACGTTCAATAACATCTACCTCATGAAAATAACTACTTCTGAAAAACGCTTGCGGTAATGAACACACAGTTGCTTTCACTTGTTTAATTAGTCCTTCTTAGACTCCAATGAACTATCAACTGTGCCTCCAATTAGGCTGTAATGAAAGCATGCAGCCACACTAGTTCTTTGTGGATACGATTGCAGACCCTGGCACATGGTATATATCAGTTTCCCTGAAGAAACCTAATGACTCATGGCAGTTACAGAAAAATATAATTATTAGATATAATAATATTACAATATATTTTTATAGTACCATTCAAAAGTTTGAACATACTCATTCACAGGTTTTTCTTTATATTGACCATTTTTTACATTGTAGAACAATACTGAAGTCATCCAAACTATTAAATAACACTTATTACGTGGCAAAGAAACAAAAAAGTGTTTAAAAAACAAAATATGTTTCATATTTTAGATTCATCAAAGTAGCCAGTGTTTACCTTGATGGTATCTTTGCACACTATTGGCATTACCTTAACCAGCTTCATGAAGTAGTCACCTGGAATGCTTTTGAATTAACAGGTAAGCCTTGTCAAAGGTTAATTAGTGGAATTTCTTGCCTTCTTAATGTGTTTGAGATAATCAGATAATCAGTCAATACCTGGTCAAGTAAGTAAAGAGATATGAGAGTCCATCATTACTTTAAGACATGAACTGCCTTTTAAGTAATAAAAATAAAGAAAACCTATGAATGAGAAGGTGTGTCCAAACTTTTGACTGGCATTGTATATAGTATGTTTTGTTCTGAGTCAAAATCTCAAAGTGCTTTATGTAAAAGAATAAATATTATACAAAGAATAAAACAAACAGTATGTATAAATGATTTAATGATAAGCTGAGACTAAGAGGTTTATTGATAATGTTACAAAGATGATTATAAAAGATTAAGTACACACTGAATATAAGAATCTTTCTTTATTTAAATATATGCAAGCTGCAGCATTAAGTGCAGCAATAGAAAGTGCTTATCCGTAGCTTATCCGTATGTCAGGCATGCAATGATCTTTTAACTGGAAAATGAATTAAGCTTAAAGTAAAAGTGAATACATAATGAAGTATGAGGGTAAATACTTTATTTACCTTTATACTGTACTTTTAGCACAAATGTATGTACCAGAGAGATAAAACTTTAAAATAATTTTTAAAAAGCAAGCCAGTGGCACATTAGTGACATTCAATCTTTAGCTTCAGCTTCGTCATTACTTTCTCTAGTACACATCCACTTAATATGTAGTAGGTTTCATCCCTGTGCTTTATTAATTACTAGGGAAGTCAAAATGAGAGTGAGAATTGACTGTCTCATGGGCAGTTCTGAAATTAGGTTATTTCTGCGTGACGCCGCATTTAGAGTTCAGGGTACAAGTCCCCTGACAGATTTAAATACCAGTCTCTACAAGATGCTGTGGTTAGGGTCTATGGTGCAATAAGGGTGGTTTTACTTCCCCACTATTTTTAAGTAAGGTTTTTGGTCCGTTAGAAGAACCTACTTACTTTGATGAGCAATTAGTAAAGGAGTGTAGCTACATGTTGTGTCTGGGACGCAGTTAGAGATGGCCAACCCATCTCCCATTATATGACATTTATATACGTGTTAAGAGTATATATCAACAGAGTGTTCTAAGCAGAGTAATGGGTTGGGGACCTAGGCTCCTTGGTTCTCCTCACTGAACATAACTTATGATTGTGAATTTTGGGCTTGATTCGTGTGCGCAGTTGTATGTTTGGATGAATGATTGTGTGAAGTTGAACATGTAGTTTTAGTTTAAGACAGTTGCAACTGCTAAGGATAAAGCTTCAGCAGGTGCAAAGGGATAATGAAAAGCATAAGCATGTTGGGTCAAGGTCAATTGGGTGGCCTTTGACATGTGGATGACAGAAGCACAAGTGTGTTTTTGGCGCTCACAAACCTGGGTGTGTGTGGGGGGGGGGTGTTTGATGGGAGGTTCAGAAGGGAACAGGGCACTGCTTCTTCTGCTCCTGTTTTTTCTTCTCTTGTGTGTCTCTTGTTTAAGCAGGCCACTAAGGTCCAGGCGCCCAGACGCCTGCGTCCACTGAATGATCAACCAGGCAGATATCAATATGTTGCAGAAGAGGGTGCAACAAGGCCCAATGCACCTGAGTCAGCACCTCCTCCTTTTGTGCCAAGTCAACAGGCAAAAAGCCGAGCAGCCTGCTCCCGCTTCCATTCTGACACACTCACAAACAATATGGAGAGAGGAGGAACACGAACAAAAGCGCTTACATTAACAGGAGAGACATCGATAAGCTGAAGTGTGAGTGGAGGGAATGATAAAGGGAGGAAGAGTTCGAATGTATATGAATGAAATAGCCTGTGAGCAGTCAGATGGTGAAGCAGTGATACAGTATCTGCAGAGACTTACAGAAGTGCATGACATGCACTCAGGTCTTGCAAAGCCTCAGAATATGAATGAAGGTTACCCAGTATGAAGCACATCTGAAGAATGCATTCCTGAATGGAATTAAGCCAGAAATCTCACGCATGACTAAAGTATCACCTGAGAAACAGCCAAACTCCAAACAGTGGTAAGCCATGCAGCTCATGTGGAGAAACATGTGAAAGATAAATCAGATAACTTAAATGAAAGATGACACCCTCGCAGATAGTGGGAAATCACGCTGCCAGATATGGAAAAGGAGGCACTGTGTGCTACATCTGTGGGAAAATGGGCCGCTAGGTCTGAGACTGCCCCGGGAAAATCTCAACATGATGTAACTGAGATAATGATGGAATATTGAGACAGTATCCTGTAGGTCGCAAACAGCAGCCACTTACAGGTACATATGCACAATACACTGATTCTAGTTATTTGAAAATGCCTATGATTACTCTGAGTGTTCTAGATTGACCGGTAGATTTTCTGGTGGACTCGGGAGTGAGACACTGCATAATCAAGGCTTCAGAATTCACCACACCGCCAAAGCTCAGCAGGAGATTTCTGAACACTGTGGGCACATAAGGGCAATCTGAGTGATAAAGTAATCATTTTTCTGTCCTGTAGATATGTCGAGTGCCTGGAATTTAAATTTTCATTCCTACTTTCACAATGTTGTCCTATTAATTTGTTAGGTCATGACTTAATGTGTAAAGTAGGTGTTGCTATTATTAGCACTCCACATGGGTTACAGGTGGTAGGACACTCTATTGAGGAAAATACTAGCTCGGTTCTAAAACAAAGCTGTACTCCACCTGTGTATGTTTATGTGTGGAGACAAGTGCCAATGGCTGTGGGATCTGTAAATGTCCTACTGGTGCAAATAGTAACAACACGTACTAGTACTAATCCTGTAGGCACTGAATACATGTCTGCAAACGCACCACACAGCACTGCCCAGGTGTCAAAAGGAGGTCCAAACAAACAATTGTTAAGAATCAGTGAAAGAATGAGTTGTTACTGGGTAAGTTGTTTTAGATGCTCATATATGTGCTGAATATGTTAAACTGGGCACTGTGCACATGAAAAAGCAACATTCATTTGTTGTATCACTCACGCTTAATACACCATATATATCTTTGGTGAGGGGGGAGAGGGAGGCGTGGAAAGATTTAGGTCCCTGGATGAGACTGTGAATGTTTAAACACATTTGACTGGGAATATACCTCTGATCTGAGCATTAAATTTAGCCTTAGACTGCAGGCATATCAATCAGATCTAAATTCTGTTGTCTTGAAAGAACCCTTTTCAACTCATGAAAGGGTTGAGCTCACACCTAAAGAAACTGAAGAAACTTTCTATTCACAAAAATGAACGGTAGATTCACTCTGCCTATCAGATGTCCCTTGTGAATTGTGGACCCAAGGTATACATAATGTGGGGTTTATCAAGGGCGTAGAGCCCATTGTGATCACACCACAATCTGACTTATTCCCCTGTAAACAGCAGTATCCCTTGAAACCTGAAGCCATAGAAAGCATTAGGCTGGATTTCAATTCTCTAAAGGAGGTAGGAGTAATATGTGTTGAGTAAAATGTGTTGATTCACTAGTGCACACTCCAATATTTCCTGTAAAGAAACAAACAAACCCGGGAGAGTCAGAAGAATGGCACATTGTCCAAGATCTTGCAGGGAGTAAATGCTGTAGTTTAACCCCAGGCCTTGATCTCAGAGCTAACCCCAGGAACTGCCATGCTGCAATACAGGGATGACATCCTGTTGGCCATCCTGTGAGAACAGTGTAAACTGAACATTGCAAAAGGACACAAGGCAAGTTTACATAAACTGCAATTTGTTCAAACACAAGTAAAGTTCCACTATTTATCTCAGCACAGGGTAAGGTGCTTGGAGATGAAAGAGTAATACCAATTCAGAAAATTCCAAAATCAGTAACAAAGAAACAGATGATGACATTTCTTGGAATGTGTTCTTATTTCAGGAAGTTCATACCTAATTCCCCTGAGTAACATAATCTATGGGAGGGGGTTGCAGGCACATGACAAAATCATCTGGACAGAAGAGGCAGAGATCGCCTTCACAAACTTGTAGCTGGCCATGCAAATGTTGTCTTCGGTTGCACACGTGCACCTTTTGTACTTCTGTTGTCTTATATGTAGCACCTTAATCCTTGAGAAATGTCTCGTTTCACTGTACACTGTACCACACGTATATGCTGAAATTACAATAAAAGCCACTTGAACTCTTGAACTTGAACAAATCACTCCAAAACTATGCGTTCCTCACCCATCATGCCCATTTGTACGAACTGTAGATGAAAAAAAAGTGATGTTGGACATCTGTTCTCTTGCAGCATCATGGAGGTAGGCTGAGACTGGTAGCCTATTATTCAGCTAAATTAGATCCAGTAGCAACAGGTATTCCAAACTGCCTGCAAGCAGTGGTTGCAGTAGAGAAAGCCGTAGTAGCATTTAAAGATATAGTAGGCTACTCAGAGTTAACGCTCTTGGTGCCACACACTGTTTTTATGCTTCTACTTGAGCAGAAGACGTCACATCTTTCTGCTGCCAGATGGTTGTGATACAGTGCTGTGTGGCTGGAAATGCCTAATATCAGGGTCAAGCATTGTACATTCCTAAACCCTGAAACGTTACTTCTCATTGAGGAATATGGGGAAACTTGTGTAGCGACCGTTAATCAAGTTTGATCACAACAACCTGACCTCCAAGTAACACTGTTACGAAATCTGGATCTTGTGCTTTTCATTGACGGATTGGCTTCTAGAGATGGGACCACAGGCTCAAACAAGGTAGGTTATGCCAGTCACTGTGCATGAAACACTAGTCTCCGGTTCCTAGCGGTTCCTGGTTATCAGTTCCTAGCAACTATTCTGCTCAAGCAGTATATTAAGCAGCAATTAAGCATAAGTTAAGCAAATATTAAGCAGCTTAAGCAGCAGTTAGTCACCCTTAAAGCCACAGTATACACAGAAAGTAGGTATAGAAAAAAGCAGCTTGCATTATCAAAGAAGGTATTTGGTATGGCCTGACAAAGTTAGACCATGTATGCCAAAGTGTTATTTCCCATATTTTGCAAAGTTGACACATGGCTGAGAGCATGTGTCAAAAGTGCACTAGCAAGCCATCGGTACACAACAAGGCTTCACTAACTTCTCCCAATTTTTTTGTCAGAAATGTATCCTCTGCACCATACATAATGTGGGTCGAGGTTGGCAGATAGTGTACAATCTGAACAGCTGTAGATGGATTTTATCGAATTAACACCAGCTGAAGGTAAGAAATATTGTTTGGCCATTGTAGATAAGTTTTACAAATGGGTGGAAGTGTTTCCCACTTCTAAACAAGATGTGGGAGCCGTAGTAAAAGCGTTGTTAACTGAAATCATTCCCAGATGGGCCATACCTGAGAAAATTAGCAGCGATAACGTAACCCCATTTGTAAATCAGGCCCTAAAACAGGTAGGTGAAACTCTGGGTACTGCTTTAAAACAGCACTGTGTATATAATCCAGCCAGTGGGGGTACAGTAGAGTGGGAGAATGGCACAAGTAAAAACAAACTGGCTATGTGTTGTGAAGAGACAGAGCTCAATGGGGTAAAAGCTCTACCAATTGTGCTCTTACACATGTGTACTAGAGTCAGAGCCAAAGTAAATTTGAGCCCATTTTAAATTCTCTTTTGCAGACAAACCAAACATTTGGTTGGGCCCTCAGCCAGCCCCATGGCTGACTATGGGCCTATGTGAAGGAGGCACTTCCAAAGGCAGCTGAGACAGCACTACGTGACCTGAGGCTGGGTGACTGGGTAGTGGACTGTATCATGTGTTGCTCACAACTAGAACAGCAGTGAAGGTGGGAGAGAGAGACCCACGTGAATACATGCCAGCCATTGCAAGCAAGCACCGCCTCCAGGACCCCGTATACACTTGGTATTAAAATGCGTCTTGGGTGATATGATAACATCTGGACTTTGCTAAATACAAGTGTAAATGACCTCCAAGACACATTCAAGACACATTCACTCAAACAACTTGCCAAGGTGGTCTGGGACGGATTTAACACTAGAAGCGCCGCGCTGGTTTGACCTACTTATAGCGTGGCTCGGAGGTCATAAGACCTTTAAGTCTTTAGAACAGGACACTGTTACTGACACATAATGATTGCTAGATGGCGCTTTCTACACAAAGCAAATAGTTTGGTTGCAAGAACAGGGTGCGTTCAGCCGATGTGTCATTCATTTCCATGTTGATAGTCGGTGATTATTTCATTAGAACGTTTGTTGTTTTGATTATGTAAACTTTATAAATTATTTGTGGCAACCATGTTTCAAAAGGCATAAATTCTGGAAGAATCAAACTCGACTGAGAAAATCATCTGTACAAGACTAATTTCATAGTATTTGTTTTTAATCTTTATCTTCTGTCTTGGATAATGAATAAGGTTTGTCACAACAAGCTTTCTTACAACTACAACGAGACATTTTTTAAGCTTCATAGCTAAACAGTGAACATTAGGCTATGCCGTAACCAAAAGAAACACCACGATTATGCTCCTTTTCAATGTTGCTAGGCAACGGCCCATATGCGCAATCAGCGGAAACGTGTTGCACCTGGCCGTGACTCTTTATAAACCTGCCGTATGTTTCGCTGTTTGTGCGCAATTGCATAAAAAAATACAATGCATTAAAAAAAAAAGCACCGAAAGCAAGAAACTGTTGTGTGCGGCCGCTCGGTGAGAACAAGATTAAATATTTCACTAACTGCGTTGCTGGTTACCGAACCTAACAGCTAATTTGTTAATAAAGTAATGTTAATTTGCTAATAAACAGTTGTTTGTGATTAACAACTTCTGATTGTCTTCCATTGAAGACATCAGAGAATATGTGAAACACAGCAATTCCTTTTTTGTTTGTTTATACTTTCTTAACGTTTTCACATTTTTAAAACAATACACAAGATAACAGTTTGATAACAGGCAGCGCATGCACAGTTGGTGCCTTTGCAGCGTAGCGTTATAATCATGGGCGTGGAAACTAATTCATATCACAAGTAGCCTACCACTATCTATCCTGAGTCTCAGTAAAAAATGAATTACACAAGATAGACATCTGAGGAAGTCTATAAAATGAAAAAATGTAAACAAATACATAAAGTACTTCATGAGCTGCGTGTCGAGATGCTGTAACCCCTTTACACAGCCTCTTTACCAGCATTCCAAATGCAGTTTTGGTGCAGAAAGCAAGAAAGTGGTGTGTGCAGCCGCTCAAGGAGAACAGGACCAAAAAATATGTAACGGCGTTGCTTGTGACATTTGCGTAGTGAATTTGCTAATAAACAGCTGTTTGTGATTAACAACGTCTGATTGTTTTCCATTGAAGACCTAAGAGAATATGTAAAAAGCAGTAATTCTTTTTTAGTTTATATTTTCTTAACATTGGCAAATTTTTAAAACAGTACATAAGGTAATATTTTGGTTTCCCAGTACATGCGCAGTTGGGGCACTCATTGGTGCTGAAAGTACAATCAAGGCTCAACACCTAGTCTGCCAAATAGCCAACATGCAACAATTCCCAACCCCCTCTCAACAGAGTGACAGTCTATTGTTAGTTTGAATGATTTAGCCAAAACTAATTCATATCACAAGTAGCCTACCGCTATCTATCATGAGTCTGTATTTTATTTACTGTATTTTACAGTAAATCCGTTAGAAAAAATGAATTACACATTAGACAAGATAGACACCTAAGGAAGAATATAAAATGAAAAATGCAAGTAATTACATAGCAAAGTACTTTTTAGAAGTACACTTTTTCAAAGAGCTATTTAGTATCCTGTGTGTCGAGATGGCCTTAACACAGCCTGCTCAAGTAGGGAATGTTGCGTTTGTGTTTCCATCTTTTCTGGATACTTGACCGACAGCCTAAAACAACAGCCCAGGTGTGATCCCAACCCCCTCCTAACAACTGTGCCATGAATCATTTGGTCAATTGACCAACTCAGAAGTTCCCTTCAATGTAGGCTAATGTTTTGTAAGTAGCTTTATCGCCTTTCAAAGGCTTACATTTTATTTGGCTTACATTTCTGGCAGATGTCATAAGCTTTGTTCCCTGAACATCTGCCAATTTGATACAGCGGAGAAATACTCTCCAGTAGTTTGATTTGCTGACCAACTTCAGTCAAGTTCCCTTCAAAGTAGCAAATTTTGGTCAGGATGCTTGCATTGCTTTATCATCATTCCAAGCACAGCTTTGGTGCAATCTTGGAGCATTTGCCACAGACTAGTCTCTTACATGTCTGGCAGATGTCATAAGTTTTATTCCCTGAACATTTTGACACCGTCTCCTTTTCGCAGGCAGGGAAGGAGTTTCAGGAAAAGGTCGCTTACATGCTATTTCCCCTCCTGTCTTTGCCACTTTCTGATGCACACACCTTCACCAGCTCTAGAATAGATTTCCTTCTGCTTATGGTAACATTCATGCACTGTTTGTACAGAATATGTGCATTGATTGCAGCCAGGTCTAGAAGGTTGAAAAACACAGCTACAGGCCAGCACCGGGTGCCTCCCTTCACCCAATACAGTCGTGCCATTTGATCCATAACATCAACGCCAACTTTAGTGCTGTTGTAGTGGGAAATTGTCTCGGGCAGTTTCTTTGTGCCATTATCAGTTGAAACTGTTTGATGCACTGTGCTCAGAACGCATACATTTTTCTTTGCTTTTGCCTGGTAAATCGTGAGTATGACTTTTCCAGCCTTCAGCACCTTGGTGGAAAATCTTTCAGACTGTGTCTGTGTACATGGGGAGATTTCTCGTCTGTTTTTGTTCATTGACCAACCAACAATGGTGGTTTTATATTCGCCAGAAGACTGTTTGTCAGTGCCAATGAGGTGAAGAAATTGTCTGATAACCGCTCACCAGCTGGATTACGGTCATCTTTCCCTAGATAGGGAATTGCTTTCACCATGTATTTTGTTTCAACATCAGCGGCAACCCAGAATTTTATACCACATTTGTCTGGTTTATTGGCCATGTACTGTGTGAAACGACAGTGTGCCTTGGTAGATAACAGTTGTTCGTCTACATGTTCTCACCGGGGGTGTAAGAAGCAATACTGTTTTTCACGAATTTCTCGAATATCTCAGATATCATGGCAACTTTATCGGTCACGAGTCGGGCAGCCCTAGTGCTTTTATCATCAAAGCGCAGATAGCGCATAATATCTTGGAATTTCTGTCGAGACATTGTCTCTTTGAAAATAGGATTTCCCAAGAGACCAGTAGTCATCCAGTTTCATGCTTTTACCGCCTGTAATACCTCTCAAATAAATGAGACCCACGAATGCTTTCAGCTCATAAGTTGTTAGCTTGAGCTTATCAGCACTGTTTCAATCAGCTTCTGCTTCAGTGTATTTTTGAATCTTTCCACACATTTCTGTGCCAATCAAACACAGTTAACTGCTCAACGGACTTGCAATATTGTCTTTTGCATAACATGTGGGCCCTGGGGTTACCCCGAGGGTTTCCAGCCAGTTGTTCAACCCATACTGATACCCTTACCCATATATCTCTTGCCTCTTGAAATGAGTCCGCAGCATACTCAATTTCAGGGTCTGATTCAGAACCTGAATCAGATTCAAGATTCAGATTCAATTCACTTCCGTCCTCTCTCTCTTAATCTCCATTTGACACCTCACATTGTTCGCCCTTCGATTCCATCTCATCAGTATTCCACAGCAAGTCCAGCACTTGTTGTGGGGTTTATCTCACTCTCCCAGTCATCGTAAATAATGCACCATGCAACCGTGCAATCGCCCAAACTGTGTAGCCGCTTAACTACACTGTGAGGTGTAGACATACCTGTGGACTAATTTATAGCTCTCGATGTCACTGAAACGACATTGATCATAATGGAATGCTAATTATCATAACAGCTCCGCCCCAGTGGCTTCTAGTGTCTAGTGCCACATACGTAGTGTAAACGCTAATGCATCCCAATGCGTCCGCAACACGGATATAACAGGAAAATACGTCATTAATGCTGGATGTAGAGGTTGTTTTGTTAACAGCACAACACGCTAGAAAAGAATGGAGAGGAGCATCGATGTACGTGGTTGGAGTGCAAGAAAATAATGACGGTATGTTGCAAGTTTAATGTTTTAATATAATTTTGCGCGGGGACCTTTGACCTTCTAGTGGAGTGATGTAGGCAGTAACGAATTTTGAACAAAAGCGGTCAGCCTCACACCTTGGAGATGCATGATAAGCACAGGTGTAAACGGCGACATGTCTTGGCCATCCTTTTATGACCTTATTGGTCAAGATACACAAAAACCAAGTGTAAACAGGGCCTAGGAGAAGAAAAGTGTCTGAGGTGTCTGACACCTGATAAGGCATTTTTTCTCTTTCACTGGCCATAACAACCCTGCCACCACGAAACCTGAAACAGGAAGTAACAAAACAAGTTAAACCCATTAAGTTACTCAATAAGCAGCAACAAGAGTGGACAGCTTCTACTCTGATTCCGACCACAACAGGGCTAGGCTGATGTGAGACCCATAAACACTGTCTTCAAGTAGAGCAGAGATCAGTTCCCTGGACCACTCTTGGGTTTTCACACTGCAGAAAAAATTCTGAACTCTCTAGGAAACAGATTTCCAGTCCAGTGTGAAAATACTTTAGTTCAACCACCTTGTATTTGAGGTCATCTTCAACTAAATTCAACTTATTTCCTGAGCACATTTAAAACAGCCAAAGCTAACCAAACTGCTGTACAGGTGAGAGGAAATGAGAAGTTTGGTGTTCAGACTTGCATTAAATCTGACTGATTATATGTGCCCTTTGTGAGCCAACCCACACCCTGAAAACACAAAATCTTAACCAAAAGTAGTAATTTAATATTTTTAAAGAATTTAATGTTAATGATGTTAGATTTGTATATTAAAAAAAGTAGAAATTATAACACAACCAGAGTATTTCTACTAGAATCTATTATTCTCATACTAGCTCCAACATACATAACAAAATAAAAAGCTTAATTTTCAGTAGAAATTCCATTTGCATGTGGATGGTGAAAAAAAACAACAAACAAAACTATGCTTTCAGACATATCTCTATATGAATGGATGGGGCCTTAAAGGGATAAGACATACTCACCTTCTGATTAACAGACCATTCAGATAGTGATGAATACTGTGACTGGTAGCAAAACAAGGCCATCCTGGCCACAGTGAGGTTAAAAGGCAGTATATTCCATAAGCCAGAAAGGGACAACAACCATGTTCTCAGTTTTCTTTACTCTTGCAGGAATGAATCCTTAAAGTCCCTAAATATAACACTATGTCATTTCTTGGATAGTCCTGGAGATAGAAGAAAGGCCTTTTTTTTTTCTTTCTTTTTTTTTTTTTTAAGAAATGTTTCCCTCATTAAGTCAACAAGTTCTCCCTGATTTCAGGTCACCTAGAGGAAAAAGGGAGGGAAAAAGGAAAAAGAACTAAATGTAAATAACAGACAACAACAGCAGGGATATTAACAACAACAACAATAATAATAATAAGCAACTCCTGCTGTTTCTGTTTAAAAAAAAAAAAAAAACATAAATAAAAAAACAGAAATATGAATAAGGGTGGCACGGTGGTGTGGTGGTTAGCACTGTCGCCTCACAGCAAGAAGGTCCTGGGTTCGATCCCCGGATCACC
>JAQQZU010023763.1:0-13784 GCA_030068025.1 Parauchenoglanis punctatus | reverse complement strand
GGAGGAAACCCACGCATGCACAGGAAGAACATGCAAACTCCACACAGAAAGGCCCGGGGTGACCCGGGGATCGAACCCAGGACCCTCTTGCTGTGAGGCGACAGTGCTAACCACTGCACCATCAAATGGTAACGCAAATGGTATTGTTACTTTAAATTCACAAAAGTATTCTTGACGGGTATGCAATGAGGTCAGGAACTCTGGAAGAAGCTGAGTTTGAGAAACGTACTCTAAAATGAGCAGGGTATATCCACTCTAGAATAATATTGTGTCCATTTATACAAGATCTAGATGAAGAACCCTTTAAAGAATCTATATTCTCTAGAGGCTTTGAATTATTTAGAAGATATCCTCTAGAACAGTGGTCACCAACCTGTTCCTGAAGACCTACCTTCATGCAGGATTTATCTCCAACCAAACTCTAACGCACTTCTTTTAGCTGATCAAGAACTTCTTAACCCAATGATTGGATGGCCAGGTGAAGACGATAATGGTTGGAGCCAAAGTCTTCAGCGAGGTAGATCTCCAGGAACAGCGTTGGTGACCAATGCTCTAGAAGATCTGTAGTGGTGACCTAGCTAAGCTAGCCTACTACTAACCTAAACGGAGTCTAAGGAAAGACTGTAGGGGAAAAGTACTCTAGAAGTAGTCTGCTTTACTGCTATTATGGAGAACCTGCACTGGTACTGGAACCTGATTTATTCTAGAGTCATTGTATTATGAAAGATGTAGCTCTCTAGAAGATCTGTAGGACATAGCGGGTATCTAGCAGAAACACATTTTAGAGAATATTTCCTCGAATATAAGCCCACTTTAAGATATATACTCTACAATAAATGCATGAGGAGGCTCTCTAGAAGAGATGGACCACACTGAAGAATATAGAAGGAATACATACTCTAGAAGTAGCGTGCTACAGAAGATGCTTTTTTGTAGGACATGTACTGTAATTATATTATACAAACAAAAAGGTGTGTTCTAGAAGAGGTGTACTGAGTGATGGTATGCTAGAGTAAGCACACTTAAGAGAAACTGCTGTATTTTATAGAAGATGATCCAAACGAGGTGTACTAATTCCAGAAACAGAGCAGATCTTGAGTACTTGAGAGCAGTGTGAGACGTGCAGCTGTTCCCGCAGTGTGTGTGCCTCCCTCTGCGCCTCCTCTCTCTCCTGCTGCAGCTGATTCCTCAGACGCGTCACTTCCCGCTGCGAGGAGCGCTGCTCCTCATCGCACTGCTCCTGGAGAGCTGCTAGCTGATCCTGCACATGTGCTAATACAAGAAAAATAGAAGAGACATCTTGAACATGTATAAATATTGATTACACAAGCAAAATGTTTTTATGATGAACAGTATTTCCAGTATCAGTATTTTATTTATTTGTAATTAATTTTATACTTGCTGTCAGACTGTCATTTTAGCCGACTTTGGAGCTCGATTAGTGGTTAAAATGATGCCTCAGTTGTTGCTACAGAGCTTGTTATGTTGAGCCTTTAGTACATTTTGTTTACAATATTAAACCTCTCTTCTTAGCCATTTTTGATTTATTTATTTGTATACAGACAACCGTGCAAATTGTTTTGAATTGTTTATGATTCAGAAATAAAAAAGGAGTCTTTTCAATAATAGTTTTTCTTCAAAAAGTGAATCAAATTGTGACGGAGTGGATCCTTAAACCCCTCCTCTCTCTCTCTCTCTCTCTCTCTCTCTCTCTCTCTCTCTCGCGCTCTCTCCGTCTGCCTACACATCTGACTGTCTGTTTACCTGTATGTGATGAGTTGAGCTCTCTGGCCGTGTCGATGCGGAAGACGCTCAGCCTTAGAGTGTGTAAGAGACTCTCGAGGCGACACACTCTCACCACCAGAGCCTCAGATCGTGAGCTGTCCATAAACTCTGCCCCGACCTCATCTCCAAAGAGACCCAGCTTCTTTGCTAGCTCCGCCCCCTGACCCTCGGCCACCAGGAGGCGTCGGTGCAGCAGAGAGAGAGACTCGGGGAGAGACGCTCCAGTGTTCAGGGGCTTCATCACAGACCTGGACATGACTGAAGGAATATTTTCACCTGATCCTCTTTGTTCAAGAATCCATTATTTAAACTGAAAAACATTTATTTTTGTTGAAATACATATATGAAACAATAAGTATTAGATTTTGACAACTGCAGAAACTTAAGAAAAGGCAAAGGTGTAAAAAGCAAAAATGTAAATGCTTATTTACAAGCCAAAATAATCAGCTTTAACAAATGTCTTATTAATGGGAGCTCCTTTTGGAGGACAATAGTGTATGATAAATTGATGTTCTAAGGCAAAGGTTCTAAAACATTTTGTGACAGAAATGTCAGACAATTCAGTACAGATGTGTTTTCTGAACATAGTCCTATTCAACTATTAAGCAAATTAGACAAATACAGTACCTTAATAGTTACTGTTGAGTCATTACTTTTTCTTTTTTTTCAAATTAACCCAAAACTACTACAATGTGTAAATTAAGTGTTATATCAGCACTTTTATTATCAGTTTATTATTATTATTATTATTAGTAGTAGTAGTAGTAGTAGTGGTAGCAGCAGTATATTATAGTATATTATATATTATATTGTTCTTATTATATTATTATACTTTATTATTAAATATTAATAATATTAATATCACTAATTAACAATTTAAAGATGATTTATTCATTTAAACAATTTTCATTTTCTTTGAAAAGAAATCATAAACTGTTCTTTTCCATTATGATTTGTACTGCTTTAACAATATTTCATTTTTTAATTAATTTAGAAAAATATAATTGCATTTTTGCTTTGTCCATTCAAATATAAGTTAATAATAATAATAATTATTATTATAATTATAATTTTTATAATAATAATAATAATAATAATAATTATTATTATTATTATTATTATTATTATTATTGTTATTATTATTATAAAAATTCTTCTTCTTCTTATTGTTGTTGTTATACAACAGTAGCAATTACAGTGGTTTATAATGATCATTTAATCATTCACATCTAATGTGATTAATCATTTAATCATTCTTTAATCATGTGATTTAATCATTTATTTCCATATTTCTGTTTTTCTCTGGTTCATTTATTTAGTTTTATTGTCTACTCTTATGCATGCTTATTTGTCTCTTTTGCAAATAAACATGTTTGTCTGTGTTTAACTCTCTGTGTTGGCTTTTGTAAGTTCCCTCAATGTCATTTTGATGTATTAGTCTCTTCCTTCTTTTCCATTATGACTGTCTTTGCAACAATAATTGCTTAGCTCTTTAGTTCTTACATAATCTTATTACAATCTCGTACAATATATGTGTATATATTCAAGTAGAATTTTGGTATCGATTATTATTATTATTATTATTATTATTATTATTACTATAACTACTATTACTACTATTACTACTGCTGCTACTTCTATTATTTTTACTATTATTAAAATTTATAAAATGTTTACTGCATAATTTCATTTTTCATAACTTTAGTTATGCAGTTAAAAAAATAAAAAGAATCTTTAAAAACAGCAGGAAATAATTCGCAGCTAAATCACAGCCCCAGTCTGGGGTGTCATCCAACAACAGTTAACTGACAACCAGAGTTTGATTATAATAAAAACAATAGATTTTACGTTGTATATTGTACATACAGCAATAAAATATGTATTATTATCACCTATCTTTCGCTTAAAAGCTTCACGAGTTTATTTGCTTGTTGTTTCTGTTACTGATGCTGTAAAGGCGCTGCTTACCTCAACGCCCGCTTCCTGGTTGCACTGGTTCCCATGGAAACGACGTTCTTCGCACTGCTGCGCGGCTACGTCTGTCAATGGGCGTGACTATGATTTTTCACAAATCGCTTTCTAGTGCACTACGTAGGGGTGGGAGCCATTATCTTATGCCCTACATAGGCCACCTATATAGTGCGTATGGAACGAATTGAGCTTGATCCCGTGTCAGTGTACGGTCTCTGTGTGCGCTTCGTTAGAGGTTGCGATAAGTTACAGGATTGTTGTCCTTAACATTGCGCTCGTGCACGGATAATGACAGCGGTTTATTAATTAAATGCTTTATGTTCTGAAGGATAGCAACATGGATGCGGTGAAAGCTTTCAACACTGAGGTAAAGACCATTTCTTATCCCATTTGAGTCGATGGCCTGTGCATGCTAATGTCAGATAAGCTGCTAGCTAATATGCATGATCAAGTTCGCTTTGTTGGCCATGTTCGGATGCTGTTTGCTGTTATTTAGAGTAAAAAAGTGAATACATACGATAGAATGCGATGGTAGCAGTTAGTAAGTTTAGCTCAACTCCAGTTTTGCCGCTTAGTTACTTTGCTAAAGGAAAGTCCCGAGGCCTGGCCTGCCCTGCACTGCGCATGCGTCAAAATGGCGGCGACAGCAAGCAGCGTACATTCAACAACAATTTTCTGCTTTTGGGTTTTTCTTATTAGCATTTAGTTTATTTGATTTTCTGAATGTGCAGTAGTCGATTTTTATAATTCCAAATAAATTGGAAGACACGTAGAACCTGATAAAACAAACAAAAAAGGATTAAGTTATGGATTTAGCAAAACTGACTTCCGGTTCCGAGCACTTGTTTGGGTTTGGCTGGTCAGTCAGTCAGTCTGTCTGTCTGGTCAACTTTATTAACACACGTCATGATAAACATCTAGAAAATACATAAACCGATGATGCCAATGGATTGGAAGACTGAAAGAAGTCATGAATCGGCTCACAAAGATTAAACAGGGTAAATAACGTCGAGGTTTTAATAGCGTCCCTGTTTTAGAGTGTAGGAGTGATGTGAAGTCGTTTTTGAAAATGAAAAAGGAAGGGTTTTTTTGTTGTTTTGTTTTTTTTAATTGGAGAGCTTAGATTTATGAATACATGCAAGTCAGGAAATCAAATTGATGCTATAGTATTGATTTGGCTTGGTGGAAGAGTGAGTTAAAAAAAAGGCCAAACATCATCATAGGTAAGGGGAAATTGAGCAGCAATATATTGGACAAGAAATGTCCGGACATCTTAACAAAAATTGCACGAGACCAAAATGAATGATAAAAATCATCTGGAGTCAGTTGTCTGAAAGAGCAGTCCACATCAATGCCCCTTTTTAATATATATCTTTGTAGGCATCGGTCCAGTCTTCTCAAAGTAAAGCACATGTATCATATTTATTATCGCTCTTTTTAGAGGAGAAACGGCTCCTAGAAACATCAGGCCCTAGTGGTAGTGAAGGAAGTTCAGATACTGTTGAATGTCTAAGAAGTGTTGCAGCACCAGAGGGGGATTGCATTAAAAGCTAAAGAACCTTCCCTTAGTGGAATAGGAATATAGTTCTGGTTTAGAAAGTCCAAGTATGACGTTGGTGTACCACTAGAATTTGTCAAAGAAATTCCACGGGAAATCCAGCTTTCCAAAAATAAGGACTTGCGTTCATAAACTATATCCCTGCTGTTCTATGTGTAACATCTATATACATGTTTTTGACAGCAACACCAAAATCAAATTTCTCCAAACATAAAGTCGTATTCGACTGTGAGAAATCTAAAATCTAACCATCATTAGCGTAAAGATCAGCGCAGTCAGTAAAGTCTAGCACAATCCTGATGTTCTTTCACGCGTGTCTGAGACTCATGAAACAACTTTGGGGTTTATCTCTAAATCTGAGCTGGGCTCTTACAATTCTTATTAGGGAGGCGAATTAACTGCCAACTGTCACGCCTACTGTCAGTCATTGTGGACGCACCACTGTAGGTCCTGGGGGTGGAGCGTTGTGAAAATGATTTGCGTAATGCTCGCACCTTTAAACCAGTTACATTTCCCTTTTTTTTTTTCTCCTCCTCCTACAAAATTTGAAATCTGAAATCAAAAGAAGGTGTTTTACAGCTTGTAACCTGTGGCAACGTCCATGCAGTCATGCCTTTTATATTTAAAACGCGTCACTTTTGTTCCGTTTGAACCTGGCATCCATACTACTCTGGAATTTTTGAGCCCCTTAAAGGGAAAGTTTTGCTGGCCCTGTTTTAATGTGTGTTTCAGTGTGGGCGGCCAGAAACTGAGAGTTTTGGAAACGATGACCGACATATCTGTTTTATAAGTCACCACGTGTCTTTCCCTGCTTCGTCATGCTCCTATCACATGACTCTTTAACGGAAGAAAATGAGCCGCATCAGCCTCGACTACCGAATGCAGCGTAGATGACAAATTACAAGCATCGCTGCCCTTGTTGTCTTCGCTAGCAGCTGTTAAATACTGCATCTTACAACGCTACAACTGCCTACATGTGCAGGAGGCGAGCTGTTATTCCAGCGATCTGCAACAAAAATGCAGAGTAGACAATCTGCTTCCTGTTTATACCGAAACATTTAAAATGAAACATGTATGTTCAATGTCTGCAAAATGTTATTGCTTCAGTTAGAGCTGTTGTAAACAGTCGTTCACTGACCAACCTCATCTCTCTCTCTCGCTCTCGCTTTTACCTCAAAGTGATCATGTTGCCTTGAACTGACTGCTGCTAACATGAGGCAAATAAAAACATCAAGTACATTATTTAGCTTTGTGCTGGAGTCATTTTTAGTTCATAATGAGGCCTTCGACGGAGCTCCACCGTGAAGCCCATCACTTATTTCAGTATGAGGCTTTTCAAATAGTCAAATCATCAAGCCTGTGTTGTTAGGGTATCTTAGGGTGTTGCGTGGGGTCACTCTTCCCACAACCAGGAGTGATATAACCCCCCCCCCCCAAGGAGACTTAAGGATAAACTGCAGTTTTTTTTAAAAGGGTTCTCCCCCTTTCCACTGTGCGCTTGCATATCAGCAGCACGGCAATTCTTCTCGACGGAAAGTGTGAAATCCGGGCCTAACGTTTCTCTCCTCTGCAGATGGCGTCCATGCTGGACATGAAGCCGCCAATCTCCCGAGCGAAAATGATGTCCATTACCAAAGCTGGGATGAAAGCAATTAAGGTAAATTTATGTATTACTCAAACTTTTCTTTTTTTTCCCTAGCTTAACGCGGTTGTGTTTGTAGTACGCTGCTAAACAAATCTTTGGTGACCAAACTAAATTGCACAAAGCCTCGTTTTGAATTCGTGCTCATCTTCTCATTTCTTTTTCCCTTTCTTCAGCTGTATAAACATGTCGTCCAAATTATTGAGAAGTTCATCAAGAAGGTGACATTTTAAAACAGTTTCCAATAAGATTTCCATGTTGTCTAATGTTGTCATCTCTAATGTATGAAGGATATATGATCTTTATTGTGTGTTTAAAGACAAGTTGAATGATTTATTATCGTGCGTGCAGTGTAATCCCGAGCTGAAGGTTCCTGGGCTGTACGTGGTGGATTCCATAATCCGACAGTCCCGTCATCAGTTTGGAGAAGATAAGGACGTGTTCGGGCCGAGGTTCCTGAAGAACATCGGCGCCACCTTTCAGAGCCTTTACGAGTGTCCTCCTGATGATAAGGTGCTGCCTTCTGCTTTTTCCACAGGGATGTTTTAAACACCTCTGCTGGGTTTAAACACATTGATGATGGGGTGTGTGTGTGTCTAAATGAAGGACAAGATCCTGCGTGTGTTGAGTCTGTGGCAGAAGAACTCTGTGTTCAGTATGGACATCATTCAGCCGCTGGTGGACATGGCATCAGCTCCAGTGGTGACGGTTATGGAGAACGGTGGCACACTGGGAGGTACACACCCATACATGCACCAAGCCTTTGTTCAGTATGTGACGAGTAGCTTGTGTTGCTTGCAATTTCTCTCTTGTGGGTTTACAGCTGACGAGTCAGTCCCTAGGGGGGTGTAACGGCACACTCCGGTCAGGATTTGTTCACGATTCCAGCTTCAATCATAACTGAAAAGACGTTTTTGTTTCTGACTAATAAACAATGTAAAACGTTGTGCATTCTTTTTGTCTGTGTGAAAGTAAATTAAGAATAGCTGTAAACAGAGGACTACAGGTTCGCCATCATTTTAATTTTAAAGAAATTGATTAAAGAAATTCTCCCCAAAATTTAATAATCAACAAAGAGTAAAAAAAATAGAAATAAGAAAGCAGAGCTAGAGCTCCAAAGTCGGCTAAAGTGACCACCTTCCTGCAGTCTTTGGTGTCATTTGAAAGCAACCGAATCTCATTGTGACTGTTGTGACGTGCTTGGGTAACTATATAGTGTATAATGCGTGCTGTAATCTGGAACAATCTGACGGCACAAGTGCAGAACATGTGTTGATATGCTCCTATTAAACACGAAATAAATATATCGGCATGAGACCCCCCCCCCTTTGTTTCATTACGCATTTAATGAGAGGTAGCATTCCATGGGCTGAGATCAGAAATCACGGTTTCATTTTTGCGTCTCAGACAGTAAATGGAAACTAATCACAGATAGGATTTAAAGTTGGGAGTGTGTGATTGAAGAAATCACAGCTCTCTGTTGTATGGAGAAAGTGACCACCGGATAAATATTAAACACAAATGTTTAACAAATCCTTTGCTCACTTCTCAGTGTGTGTGTGTGTGTGTGTGTGTGCGCGCGTGTGTGCGTGTGTGGGGTCAGGTTCTCCAGCTGAAGCGGTGTGTGTTGAGCCAACACCAGAACCGTCCACATGTCCTGTATCTCAGAATCCAGCAGAGCAGCAGACCAGCATGGCACTCGCTGCTGTGACTCAGTTCCTCCAGTCTGCTCAGGGCCTCGACGTGAGTGACGTGAACCTGAGAACATTAAGCACACATGACACGCGCACGTCTTACTTTAACCGCGATGTGGCCGCTTCGCAGGCAGCATACACTTATGTTTTGAGAGAACCTCCTCATTTGTGAAGTAACTTGCAGACAGGATTGTCTCTGACAGGAACGTTTAGCAGCGCCGAATGACTGCTTGCACAAATCCTATTATGCAAGAATAAACAAAATGTATGTCATTATTTTGGATTGAGGATAAACAGTTTCGCAAACAATAAAATAATGCAGTTTAGCAAGTACTGTATGCACATTGTGATTAATTTAATGTTGACAGGTTACTGTTGGTAACCAGTTAGCAACTTAGCCTAATGCGCAGCTTTAGATGCTAGCTAGCTAATTAGCTGCTACCTTTTTCCATTGTCATAACATTAACAAGCATATGCAGGAAAACAGACTAAATCTAATTAATTAGCATTGTTTTCTCCCTAGCATTGTGGGTCTGTTCCTATTCCTTTGATTTATTTGTTTTTTTCCCCCACATTACTGATAGACACGAACACGTCTTGATAGTGATGATGGGTTTTTTTTTTTTTTTTTTGCTGGGCTTGAACATCACAGAAATGAAAAAACGTTTGTGTGTCAGGAACGAAGCGTGGCGAAATCTGCGTCAGACATGCAGTGATGAACCTCAATGCGATTACGAGAGAAACAGAAAGACAGAGTTCAGCAAACCTCAGTTAGTTACGGCTGTTTACAGGCTGAGACTTAAACATGTCCATAAGTAACTGGACTGTCGAGGAAAAGAGTCACTGCTCTTTTTCAACAAACATCCTTATGACTAGAATGTAGCTGTAAAACTCGTCCTTGACCATGCCTTTAAAAGCTGTTTCTTGTGTGAAACTGACGTGGCTCTTGTTTACTGTTCAGCTCCAGCAGATTCTGCAGACTCTCCAGCAGGGCGGCGCTATACAGGCTAGCACAGCCAACACCTCCCCTGCCCCATTCTCTGCCCCCGTCCAACAGAATAGCTCAATCGCCAAGGTAACACACATACACAAGGTATGATTATTAATTATGCATTCATTACAGACTATAACGAGGAAATGCCCTACTTGTTTGTGTATCCTGTTAATGCAGTAGTTTTCCGTTTAACTAAATAGCATGTGTGTTTTTGTTTGTTTTATTTTTTTCCCCTGCTTTAGGTGCTGCAGGATCGATTCGAGTATGATGAGGAACCAGATGTCCGTGAACCACAGCCGGTGGAAATGTCTCCTGTTTCTTTCATGTAAGTATACATGCTGTGTGATTTTTGTTTACTATTTATACCGCACCGCTGTGGAACTCTGCAGTCTGATTGGCTGGCAGCTTTAACAGTAGTCTCAGCAGCAATGTTTATATTAAATCGCTAGCTGGTGAAGGTGTTTTTTTTTTTTTGTTTTTTTTTGGGGTTTTTTTGGGTCTTATTAACTTCAAGAAAGAAGAACCGAGAGGTGAGGGAATGACCGTTTGTAACACAAGTGAGAACAGGAGTCACGTTCCAAATGTTAAATGGATAAAAATGACATATTTAAATAAAACATTGCAATCAGTTTTCTACAATATTTATTTCTTTTCATAATGCTTTTATGTTTCTGTCCAATTCATGTTTTAGCCCCACCCCTTTCCTCCCCCTACCTCAGTTCATTTTTGGTGTATTTAATTATCTGCAGTTTGAAAGCAGACCAAAACAGAAAGACTCGATTAATAAAGACTCATTCAAGCCATATCTGGTTTGGAGCTGGAATAGGGTTAGTACGACTTGGAGCATTCCCTTTCCTCCTGAGTCTTCTTCGCGGCATTGCCGTGTACGCCGTAACAAGCCACGTTTTCTCAGCAACTGTTGCATACGTCACTTAGAACACTTGGACACTAGCGTCTGAGACAAAGCCAGAGGAAGGTTCATTAGAACTGAGCTATAGTACTAACGCACAGACCTTTTTTAAAAATTATATATTTTATGTATGTATGTATGTATATATAATTATATATTATATAATTTTTTTTTCCTGTGTTGTGCAGAAAGCTTCCAGGTCTGCAGCATGCTCTACAGGATCACCTTCTCAGCCAACTTTCCAACCAGGTGACACTTTCTGTTCGTTTGTTTTATTTTATTTTCTAGTGTTTATTAAAGAAAAGGCTGCATTCTGGCAAATAAATGAAACCATGTTAAAATCCAAGTTGCGAAGAGTCACATTGCAACCCGCCTTGAATCGTATACGGTAAGTATCTACGCAAACGTTCCCTCTTTTGTTAATTCGTGTCGTTTCTTGTAGTTGTGCTAACCTACTTAAGCAGTTAACTAGCTTGCTGTAGACTGTTCTATTATGTTCGCGTTCACTTTGTGGCCTTGTCAGATAGGATTTTCAGGCAGCTGATATATTTTATTCGTTTGGTAGGCTGTAGCTGATGAATATATTTATTAGGAACACCTGCACATCCACGTGATTATCCAGTTAGCCAATCATGTTGCTGCAGAGCCATACATAAAGGCATTCAGGTACAGGTCAAGCACCTCAGTTAATGCTCACGTCAAACGGCAGAATGAGGGAAGACCGTGATCTCGGTGACGGTGGCGTGCTTGTTGATGCCAGAGCAGCCGATTTGACTGTTTTGCCGTGGGCAGTAACGTCTTGTCGATGAGAGAGATCAGAGGTCAGAGTGGTTTGAGCTAGCAGGACTCGGTTAACCACTCTTCACAACCGTGGTGCGCAGAACAGCATCCCACAGTGGGCTTACAACAGCGTGTACAAGCTCACAAATGTGTTCAGAGGAAGATTTTTTGCAAACGTCAGCTGACTTTGACTTTTGATTTAGCTTTTTGACCCTGAATTGATTTTTACTCGTTATTGCAGGTACTTTCTAATACGCAGCCTGAACAAACTGTGACCAAACCTAATGACGGCACGACTCGCGCCATCACAGAAGCCCACACGGTACATGCCCATACATTTTTCCTCACTTGTAGTCTCATTAAGGTGTTAAAACTTTTATACACTACACACAGTAGTGCTGAACTTCTATCAAGCTTGTGTTTATTTATTGCTTATACATATTTATAGCATCTCCATCTACATGGCATGTGCTGCCTGTTAAAGGAATGAGTGTTTAAAACCTGGACAGGTGTTTTTGTTTGTTTGTTTGTTTTCTTGCGAGAGTGAGTCTGTTTTATTTTTTCAGACTGAATCGAGTCACTCCCGGAGAGATGACCGAGAGAGGAGGTACAGCAGGAGGTCACGGTCTAGGTAAGTTATAGTGTGATTCCAGGTTTACACCACATTGTTAACTTGGTGTGTGAATAATGTGAAGGGGAAACAGTGTAACGCAACGTTGGAGAATATTTTTTGAATGAAAAAAGTTATGAAGCAATTGTGAGTAGCTTGTTAACAAAATTATGTCTTAATCAGCTATAAATAAACATACTCGTGCGCATGTAAAACAGACCAGTACGAATAACCGTTCGAACGAATTTGTTTTCATAATCCTTCCCATAATACACTCAAAATCTGTCCCATGGCGTCTCTCTCCGCAGGTCACCCAGGAGGCGCTCGTCGTCTCGCTCGCGACATTCCCGCTATCAGCACACTCGCTCCCGTTCCCGCGAGCGTCGGAGGAGTCCGCCGAGATCACGCACAGACGACAGGAGGGAGACGGAGAGGAGACATAAAGGACTCCCGCCCATGAAGAAAGAGACCGTCAGTGGTCAGTGATAGATTTATTTATTTAAAATTTGTGCAGGTGTATGTTCAAGCACTGAATGACTCGTATGTATGAATGCAAAAGTGTAATCGAATCCGGATTGATCCAGCATGCAGTGATAGCTGTGTGTGTGCGTATTGTGATGTGTGTGTTTGTGTGCGCGCGCAGTGTGCAGTACGACTCTGTGGCTCGGCCAGCTGGATAAGAAAACGCAGCAGCAGGACGTCAGCAGTCTGATGGAGGAGTTCGGCCAGATCGAGTCCATCAACGTGAGCACGTTTTATTTTAATATTGCGTCTACACGTCTTACTTTCTGTATTATAATGGTACTGCTTGTAGCAATAGTAATGTTATGCTAAATCCTTTTAATCAACAGTCAGAAAAGAATAATGTGAAAATTAAAATAATGTTTAAATTGTGGCAATAAGTAACTTCTGCAATTCTTCCGAACAGTGATGTTGGCTCTCACAGACGTAAAGGGAATAAAATTCTGGTGTTTTTGTAATATATTTTTTTTGTTGCTATTTAAAAAGATTCCCATCCTTAATGTGTGTATGTATTTAAACTTTGTGTGTGTGATTCCGTATTTCAGATGATCCCTCCCAGAGGCTGTGCCTATATCATTATGGTTCACAGACAGGACGCCTACACCGCGCTGAATAAACTCGGCCGAGGAAACGCCAAGGTCAACCACAAATCCTTCAAGGTACAGCAGTCTGCTTGTCTTTCATAAATAAATGTCATCCTGTACAGTGAGTTTGTTTCCATAAACAATGCCTGTGTGTGAGACAGTCTCTTCTGACTCTCTCAACACCAACTAGTTATTTGCCTGTTCTACATCAGCCTGCTACGTTAAGTCATGAAGTTGACTCTGATTTTAGATCGTGTACTAGATGTTCTGTTCTTTTAGGGATCTTTTTATTATTACTAGAAAATCCTCCTCCTTCATGATGCCGTATGTTTTCTGAAGGTGCACCAGCCCCTTTTCCCCCATTTTCCTCCATTATTTGTCATGTGCAGATTTCAGTTTGGCGTTTTGTTTTGGTGTGGAGGCTTCTTCCTTGTGCGTATATTTGGTACCTGATGCCCCCAAATTTTTCACCAGTTCCTTTGCTGTCGTCTTGGGGTTCAGTTGATCATCTTGAAACGTGAAACAGCCTAAGGGGCTCTGATCAATGTCTGTGGCCATGAACTAATCACTAACGTGACGGCATTCCAACACGTTAGTTGCGCAATCAGACTTTTCATGTAGATTGCCTGTTGATTACTTTGAGGTTTATTTAGGCCTGTTTTACGTGTGTGTGTCTGTGTGTGTCTGTGTGTGTCTGTGTGTGTCTGTGTGTGTCTGTGTGTGTCTGTGTGTGT